>JAHHUM010000136.1:0-16193 GCA_036173005.1 Crenichthys baileyi | reverse complement strand
AAAAACACACTGGACCCACTGTTACACGTTTTTAAGGACTCATATCATGCTGTTTACCAGGGCTGCTCGGGGACTTTCGGATCATTGCCTTTTCCCCTCATCCCAACTTACAGAAAGAAATTTAAGAGCTTCCAAACCCACGGTTCACACTGTTAAGAAGTGGACTGAGGAATCGAAGCAGATGCTACAGGCCTGCTTTGAATGCACAGACTGGACTGTTTTTTGAAACCTCAGCCCTTTTTTTAAACGAACTAACTGATGTGGTGACATCATACATCTTTTTTCTGTGAGAACATGTGTGTGCAGACCAAGACCTTCTGCACCTTTGGGAAAAAAAACCATGGTTCACTCCACATCTCAGGAATCTGCGCAGGAAAAGGAAGAGGCTCACAGCAGTGGTGATTGGGCGGGGTACAGACAGGCCAGGAACAGACTTACAAAGGAGATCAAGCAGCCAAGAGAAGCTATAGTGAGAAGCTAAAAAACAGCCTTTCTACTGGTGACACTTCGGCTGTATGGACTGGTCTGAGAAACCTGACTGCCTACAGAAGCCCCACCACCCTTTCCTGAACAAAGTCCTCGCCTGGCCCAAACCGTCTGAATGGCTTCTACTGCAGACATGACAAGAAGCCCATTCACACCTCAAACCAACTCCTCCACATCCCATTCAGGAACAGGTTCGACCAGCAAAGCAACCAACCCCACCTTCAGATCCTCTGCCTGCACTAAAGATCTCTGAGGAAGATGTAAACAGGCTCTTTCAGCGCATGAAAACAAAGAAAGCTGGAGGACCTGATAATGCTCCCCATCATGCCTGAAAGCCTGTGCAAATCACTCGCTCCAATCTTCACCCCGGGGATCTTCAAACAAGTCACTGGAGAAGTGTGAGGTCCCCTCCTGCTTCAAACGACCCCACATCCCAGGCCCCAAAAAAACCCACCATCTAGGATTAAATGACTACGCCCCTGTAGCCCTGACGTCTGTGGTCATGAAATCCTTTGAGCGGCTGGTGTTGAAACACCTGAAGGACATCACAGGGCCCTCTACTGGATGCCCTGCAGTTTGCGTACCGAGCAACGGTCTGCAGATGATGCTGTTAACTTAGGTCTACACTTCATCCTGCAACCCTCGACCACCCAGGGACCTACGCCAGGATCCTGTTTGTAGACTTCAGCTCGCCTTCAACACCATCATACCAGACATCCTCCACCAGAAGCTCACTCAGCTCAACGTCCCAACCTCCACCTGTCAGTGGATCAACAGCTTCCTGACGGACCGACAGCAGCAGGTGAGACTGGGGAGCATCTTCTCCCAAAACCAGATCAATAAGTACTGGTGCCCCCCAGGGGTGTGTTCTATCCCCACTCCTCTTCTCCCTGTACACAAATGACTGCACCTCAGCAGACTCGTCCGTGAAACTCCTGAAATTTGCAGATGACACCACTGTCATTGGACTGATCCAGGACGGTGATGAGCGGGCATACAGACAGGAGGTGGATCGGCTGGTACACTGGTGGTAGTCAGAACTGCCTGGAGCTAAACCCACTCAAGACTGTGGAGATGGTGGTGGACTTTGGGAAAACACCACCTCCATAACCCCCCTCACCATCCTCAACAACACCGTGTCGGCTGTGGATCACTTCGGTTCTTAGGAACACCATCTCTGAGGACCTGAGATGGTCTTCACACATAGTCACTGTTCGGAAGAAGGCCCAGCAGAGAACTGTACTTCCTGAGGCAACTTAAGAAGTACAACCTTCCACAGGAGCTGCTGGTCATCTTCTACACTGCCATCATTCAGTCTGTTCTGTCTTCATCCATCTCCGTGTGGTTCGGTTCATCAAAAAACAGGAAGGTCCAGACTGCCAACGAACAATCAGGTCTGCAGAGGGGAATCATCAGGGCTGACCTTCCCTCCATCCAAGACTTATACAGGTCTAGGGTCAGAAAAGAGCTGCTAAAATCTCTGCAGACCCCACACACCCCTGCACATAAACTGTTTAGAGTTCTGCCTTCAGGCCGACGCTACAGAGCGCTGTTCACAAAAACCAGCCGCCACAGAGACAGTTTCTTTTCCCCCAGGCTGTTTCTCTGTTGAACATTCAATAAAATACAAAACAACAGCATACAGATGTTGCAAATGCACCTTTTTATTTATATATGTGTATATTGTACATTGTAAATATGTATATTCTGTAGTGCAAAAACAAAACCAAAGAGCAAAGTGTACCGGAGTCAAATTCCTTGTTTGTATGTACAAACTTGGCAATAAAGCTGATTCTGATTCTGATTCTGATTCTGATTCTGAATAGAAGTCTGATACCATCAATAAAAATGATTTGATTTGTGGCTTATTTCAATTGGATTTTTGAATTAAACAAAATAACCTTATTGAAACTCTTTAAAACTCTTTGTATGCTGAATACTAGGCTACCACCTGTGGGGATTTTATTTAAATTCCTGTTAGTGTTATTCATTTGATGTGTCTGCAAAGAGTGTTGTGCTATTATTATGAGGAAATACACAAATATTGCTAAAAAACTGCACAAGGAATAAAATTCATTAAATTGTATGCCTTGAATTTCTAAGATTTAATATAACCCCATGTCAAAATGCGAACCACAATCTTCTTCCAAATTGTCTTCAGAAGTTTAAAATTAGGAAACAAAGTATGACTTTAGAGGAAAGTATTTGATTAAAAAAGTAAAAATAAAGACCAATATTTAATAAAGTCATGTTTAGAACGTGAGACTCTAATACATCAAATAACTACGAACACCAGGAAACGGTATAAAAAGTTTGCTAAATATGTACAAGTAATGTGCCTTTTTGGGTTTGGAACTGGATTTAAAGATGGCACAGGGAGGACAAGTAAGTGATTGATAATTGGTATTGACATAGTTGAATAATGATCATGAGATGAGGAAAAGCAGAATACTACTTGTGATGAGGAGAGTGGAGTTCCAGGAGGAGGTCAGTCCACCCACAGAAACTGGGATTGGCAGGGGATATGCGTAAGGTGAGAAGTAATGTCCTTTTCCTTCCAGGTTAAGGGTAAAGGCTGGTGGAACACTGAAGGGTGCACAGGCTGGTGAGTGAAGCAGGGTATGTTGTATGAAAACCAGACAGCTGTCACCAGGAAGGCTGCCAGAGGGGTGGTGGAGAGAATGGAGGTAGGAGCTAAAGGATACATTACTAGGAGCTAGGAAGCAGACCAAGGGAGCCCAGAAATGTGGGCATTAAAAACAGTGAAGGTAAGTTTCAGCTCTTCAAGGAGCAAAACACAATAAATGTGAGGGCCCGGTTACTACTCATGTGAGCAAAACAATCTGGCATCTGCCTCAGGGAACCAGCTCCACTCTAAGCTTCACCCGATGAGCCTTACTGAGCTTCAGCTGTGGAGGCTGCACCTGCTGGTCACACCCTGGAATGAGAGGAGAGGGAGAGACATGCATGCACCAACCTGCACACAGCTCTATGGATATTATGATTTATGCAGGTTAAAAATGTAGGATCTGGTTTATATTGAAGAAAAAACAGGGAAGGTAAGCTCCAGTTTTTCAAGGAGCAAAATACAATAAGTGTGAGAGCCTGATTACCACTCATGTGAGCAAAACAATCTGGCATCTGCCTCAGGGAACCAGCTCCACTTTAAGCTACATCCAATTAGCCTTACTGAGCTTCAGCTGTGGAGGCTGCACCTGCCGGTCACAACTTGGAATGAGAGGGGAGGGAGAGACATGCATAACACCAACCTGAACACAGCTCTATAGATATTATGAATAATAAAGGTTACAAATGTGGGGCTGGTTTGATGAGATGTTAAGACAGCCTTGTTTACAACAGAATTGTTTTATTAAAAAAAAAAAAAACCTGATAGTAAACAAACGTACAAAGGGAGGCTTGATTATCATTGTCTGTAAGACATGTTTTGTCATTTAATTTAATGTTTTAAACTTTTTGGATGAAAAATTAAGTGGTGCCATTTATGTTTAAGTAATTGGAAAAAAAAAGTGTAATAAGCTCAGACTAAACACTTTTTGATCAATAATTACTATAATAAACTCCATTTCTGCTTGTTTCCAAATGTTAATACTGGCTAACAGAAATATTTTATTTCTTACATCATATCTCATTTTATACACTGCCTAAATTAGGTTGACATGGATTTGTTCTACCAAGGTGACAACATTATTGGCAAAAACAAAGATGGCTAATTTATACGTTTATAGAAAAAGGCCCACATGTACAACTCCAGAATCCTCGTTCATGTCATGTCCTCGCATCCCAGAACTTAAAACTATTGTTGACTGAAAGCTAAAAACTATAACAACCACAGCTTATGCTTATTGAGAAGACACTTTGGAATACCTTTTAATATAACTAATTCCCAACAAGTTACATTAAAAAGTGTCTTGCATTGTCAAAAGGAGGCGTAGTAGTTTGACAAACAGACGGGTAAGTCAGGCCCCAGTGACTCATTTGTTCTAGTTGACTGTACAACATTATGGTTACTGTTCTTTTGTGTCAGTGAATTTTGCTGCTTTGTGTTGTCAACATTTCTAGCAAACATTTGTATCTCTTTAGTGAATATTTTTTTCTTGAATATATTTTTTTCTTATGTATATATGAAAAAAATATCTTTTTTCTTTCACCAGTTATTGATTTTACATTCAATTGAAACATTTTGATTAGAAGATTGTTTTTATGTATGTCTTTTAGAGAGTGACAGGTTTTATGACAGAATATCATCCATGTATGATATTGCCTTCGCTTTTAGTCGCATAACTCAACTATTTCTTTGGAAAAGTAAATTTTTAAATTAATTATCCACTTTAAAAAGCAATAGAAAGGTCAGTAGTGATTTATTTAAATCTAATACTTGAAAATAGATTTTTATGTTTTTTGTCTTTAAAATACGATGATACATGCCTTCTACCAGTAAAATCCCAAAAGTGACGTGGCACAGTAGATTTAAATGTTATTTTTGACTGTTTGAATGTTATATTACAGCAGAAGACATGAATACCAGTAAGAACTTATGGGGCCAGATAAACTCAGATGTCCAAAAAAGGGTTTTTCAAGCATGTTCATAGACTAAGTGTAAAAAAATAAAAGGTCAAACTGCAAATACAGCACATAGATTGTGTCAAGTGCTCAATTTGTCGTATTACCTTTTCCTCAACACTTTTCTTCTCCAACTTTCAAGCCCACTTTTTCTACCATTACGATGCCACATTTACTCTTCTGATTTAATTAGTCAATTGACTGCAAAGGTAAGATATATTTGAGACGTGGAACAAAGTTCAGCCCAATTCGGCTGCATTCGGGCAGTCCAAAACAATTATACAAATGATCTTTGAACACACTACCTTATTTACTTCATTAGGTTAAGTGGTTTCTTAGAGCTACACAGCCATATGATATGTGCTTAACTCTGAGTTTGCTACTTTTGCAGCTAGCTTTTTTTGAAGAAATTGAAGAGATTCAAAAGGTCAAAAGTCATTCACCAGAATATATCATTCAGCCAACATCTTGCACCAGTTGTCTTACATTCACATAATGCATCACAGTGTCAACAGAAGTATTTGGTTGCTCTTCCACTGAGAAGCACTGAAGATAGACAGAGGGATTGCAATTTTTTAAGAGTGGTTAGTAGTGAATATAGACTGCCACTGCAAGGAGACCAGGAGGGAACGGATTGAGAGAAAACAGGTACATCTCCCCCAGGTCTATAATCCTGAGATTACTGTTTGCTCTGGGGCCTGTCTGACTGCACTCCAGGCTGCCTGAGCTTCACTTCTAATCTCTTCGGCCCCAGCTGTACAAGAATTGATTTGAAAATTCTCTGAATCAATTACTCTCCTGTCCAAGGTCTCATTGCCAGAGAGGTACAATCACACATGTACATGCACACGTTGAAAACAAGTCTATAGAAAAATCTGCACATACATGAATGCACCACAAATCCAAACCTTTGCATTAAACACTTGTTCACAGAGGTTAATTAAAGAAAATGCTCCAGTCCCTGTAGACAGTTTGTTCACATTTTTCATGTAAAAAATGCAAATTTTTCCAGACCTACATTTACAGTGTCAGTTCTTTTTAGCAAATATTGAGAGTATAAACTTGCAATTAATTCATTGCAGGTATTTCAACAGTGATCAGACTTTAAATACGAAACCTACAAAAACCACAGACTATACGATGGATGGATGGATGGATGGATGGATGGATGGATGGATGGATGGATGGATGGATGGATGGATGGATGGATGGATGGATGGATAGATAGATAGATAGATAGATAGATAGATAGATAGATAGATAGATAGATAGATAGATAGATAGATAGATAGATAGATAGATAGATAGATAGATAGATAGATAGATAGATAGATAGATAGATAGATAGATAGATAGATAGATAGATCGATTAATAGATAAATATACATTTTAGACAATGGGACTGGGAATTCAGTCTGGAAATCCAAATATTTGTCCATACTATACTTTCATTTTCCATACTTGACCAGACCTGAAAAATATTAAATAATATATATCAAATTCTTTGGTTTTTCAATTTTTTCTTGACTGCCTTGTAAAACCTGCTTGTAGCTCATTCTTGTGAAGTAGTTTGTGGTAACCAACTTCACATGGGGTAAAACTTTAGGTTAAATTAAATTTTATGCCTCTGATGGCCTTACTTTTTCAGTGCACGAAATGAAATATTTACAAGTAAAAACTATCACTAATTAAAATAAATTACGTCTTTAATTTTCGTTTTTGACGGTGCAAAATTGTGAGTTTAAAACTGCAGAAGTGTCTAAAAAACGTTTCAGCATACTTACAGTAATCAATGAGTGCACAAATCCCCCAATCAGTAAGGTTTCCAACCACCCACTTGCATTTCTAAATGTATGAATAATTTATGCGAGCAGGGAACCTGAAGGTTTTCGGTGTAAGAGAGAAAAAGCTGGAGCATGAATGTTGACCATTCATACCTTCAATTGAGGCCATTATTAATTCATTTATTTTTTAATTTTACTCCTTTGGTGCAGAGAATTTTCTGGTTGAACCTACCTACCATTTGTGCAGTAATTATTATTGCTCTGTACAGGACGCGGGGGGAGGGATATGGGGAATCTGCTGCTGCTCCTGCTGCTTCTTTTCATTTCCCAGTCCTATTGTGTATGTAGGAGTTAAGAAATGCAGTTGCAAAATAATTGCAGTTTATTGCCAATTAAACTAATGAGTTCTAAAATAGCCTTGAGCACACTGTTTGACAAAGCACCACAAAGCAGTGCAATGTAGGAGGGCACTGAAATTTGTACAAAAAGAAGGTAATGAATAAAGCTCATGTTTACTCAATGTCAGATTGGATGAACCACAGACCAGCACACATCTCAGTCTTTGTATCCAGTCTTAAATCAAGTTCCCCATCCCAGAGAGAGATGTGCTTTTCTCTGTCCAATGTCATCCCAAGGCTCAAAACTACCTGACAGATGTGCCTTTTTTGAAGACTAAGGTTACCCCGCTGCTTATCAGCTGCTTAACAGTTTACTGCTATTTTGGAGGACAATTACAATGGCATGCAATATTTTTAGGTAATGCTGACTTATTAACGTCTGATTTACATCTAAATCAGACACCTGATTACTGTATCTATTTGGCATGTCAGCAAGTTCTGCAAAGGTCTGGGTGTGTTGGAGCAGGCGTGTATCCAAAAGTTGCAGGACAGTGGCACTCTAGGATATAAGTCCAAAACATATTATGTGTGCCAGTCATGGTTTTGATGTTTTTCCTATGGTATTACTGACTAAATTATTTCTATTGCCAGAGCAACTTGATGAGTTAAAGACAAAGGCTCAGAGGTGCTCCAACTGTATAACAGAACAATAGTGCACATTGGAAATATCAATACATACTGAATCAATGCCATTTTTCTTTTATGAAAATGACCTGAACTTTGGGGAGAGATCCAGATCTCCTGACAGCCAGAAAGAGTTTAGTTGTTGTTGCAGAGTCTCTAATGCTTAAACTGCTTGAAACTTTGGATTCCTATTCTCCAGCAGGCCTATTGTACAAATATGTGAAAGCCATATGTCTTTAGATGTAATTTTCTTAATCCGTAGCTTTCAAATAAATTCTGTTATAGTCATTTTCCACACATTGATATTAATATTGCAATTTAATAACTGTAAACTCGATTAAATCAGTCTACTGATACCACAAATCATTCTTTGATCCTTGGGTTTTGGTGTGTGCTTTTTATCATTTTCTACATTATTATCAGACTTTGTGGTATTACCAAATTTTTAGTTGTAATGTTTTTATTATGTGGGATATCTAAATGAACTCATGAGAGTAAATCTGCTTAGTCTAAAGGTAGTTTAAAACTACATTAAATACACAGTTCTGTTTTAGCACTACTTAATGATTCTACATTGACTCATGGATCAATGAGGTCAACGTGTAGCCTCATCTTTCAAATCAGGTCTTGTTTAGTAATTGAATTTTGAAATGGGCAGGTTTTGGCAGGCATCAATGTTTTTATAGTCATTTCCTGACTAATGCCGATCAACACACATCAGTGTTAGTTGAATAGCCTGTTTTCTTGTTATGCCCATTGGGAAAATTGACAGACAGTTTTCCGGAAAACAGGAAATGATGGATTACTCATTTGAAGTTCTTGGACACTCTGATCAATTAAAAAAAGTATAAATGAAAAAAAACTATGGTTATATTACAGGAATTTTTCAGGATATCAAGATATAATTGGGATAAATAGAAAAATGCAATAAAATAATCTCCCTCATTACAATTTGTAATTTTCATCTGCAAAATAAAGGAAAAAAAAATCATGTATACATGTCAGAAATGTCTGCTTTATCAAAACCTTTAAACAAAACTCTTGAAACATTAAGAACCTGTTCAAGTTACATTGTGGAGTTATTTATTGTTTAACAATGGTCAGTTTGCACTCAGCTCTATCACTCTGCAGAGCTCTTAATTTATTTTATTAACTGCAATATATCAAATGAAAGGAAAATAATATGTAAAGTTGATTGTTTCAGATATTTTTCCTCTGACTGCTTTAAATTATCCCTTTTGTTTGATTTCATTCCAGAAAAAAAACACATCAGCAGAAGCTTCCAGGAGATGTTGAACGAAGGATTGTTGATGCTACAGTGAACTTACACGGGAGTGAGTCATTACCGGAGCAACACCATGATAAACCAAAGCTGTGATTCATGTTGATGTAAAGGAGTACGTCTGTAGAAATTATAGTTAATTTCAGTGTTCAAAGACAGGATCAGTTTACATTAGTGTTCTGTGGTCATCTCTTCTTGTAACTGTCATGGACACAGTTAGAGCACCATTGCCAAAGCTTGTGAGACATTAATCCAGCTGCGTGGGTGTCAGCTGAGCTTTACTACTTAAGAGAAATGCCATTGACCTGACAGTTAAGTAGAAATGTCTGGAACACAATATGAACTTGACTGCATCAGCTTCAGGAATATAGCATTAAGTGTGTTTAAATTAAGAAACCTCAAAGGAATGCAAAGTTGTAACTGGACATCTGGCCTGGCTGGCTGACAATTAAATCTGACCTCATGTAAAACAGGAGACATTAACATTTCAAAGCGAGCAGAAACAGCAAATTCCAGATGGCGAGTGCTCATTCTACCATATTGTAATTTTTGTTCGACTAGAAAAGATGTTATCACCTTGGCCACGTTACAGAATAGACAACCAAGTAGGCACAACTGTGTGGCATTGCTCAATGACACCCAACTGCCTGGCAACATTGGGGCAGTTGAGGAAATGGTGATATTAAAAACATCAGTTCTTTCCATCTGCCACACCATGGTGTGTTTCTGGCCTCCTTTCTTTGCTTTGAAGATGCAGACTGTCAGGCTTCCCACCCTATGAAGCGAGCAGAGATAAAATCAAAATCCTTTATCAGCATGTCTGTCATCTATCAACAATCCCATCTGTCTTCTCTGATAAGACCAGTCTTGCATCATGACTGTCTTGCATCCTGACTTGACATTTTATCAAGGCATAGATGATTTAAGTTTATGCTTCATTTAGAAAAGGGAAAAAGAAAAAAAAACACATTTAAATTACTCTTTAGTTTGACAAATATTAATATTTCTATCCACCATCTCATTATTGTGTATTCAAATATTTCTTTAGTGATAAAAATATGTGGGTATACTTAAATAATGATCCAGCTTTGACTTTCTACAAGAATCATGTTTTTGCATCCAGGTGATCTCCAGATAAACCCAGCTGTCATAGATTATTTTGAGTGTCACACTCGTAGGGGAGACTGCTAAAAAATTTAGGTAAATTATATACAAATGTAGTAAAAAGTATCTGACATTGTTTTTTGAATAAATTAGTTAATACATATTTGAACAGTTGACAGAAGTGTTTACAGTGTCACACTTGGCTTTTAGTCCAAGATGGTCCCTTGATCAATAAGTACGGGAGTAAAAAAATGAGACATGATGTTACAAGAAAAGCAACTTACTCTGTCCTTAAACATGACTACACTGTAAATTTTACATACTTTATCTCAATGCATATGCAACGTCTGTTACGGGGCATCGTAAGCAACGCATATACTTTACACAGTGCAGTGAAAAAGTACTTTTTCACAGCCCATTTTTTTGCTTGATATTCAAAAATGTTTCAGATCAAACAAATTTTAATATCAGACAAACATAACCTTAATACATTCAAACTAGTTTTCAAGTTATGGTTTCATTTATTATTTATTGTTCTCTAGTTAAATCACAAAGTAACTGAATAACCACTTGTTTTTGGTTCAGTTTTAAAAGGCACACAAAGGCCTAAATACTTTCTAAACTATGGAATCAGGAAATCCCTAGATAAAAAACTATCTGACAACAGCAAGTAGGCTAAAAGATGTCAAAAATCACCTCATCAGATCTAAAGATATTAATGAACAAAACACAAAGTCATTGACATCTGTCAGTATGTAAAAAGGTTACTAGGCCATTTATAAGGCTTCTGGACTCTAGCAAGTCATTATCTACAGACAGAGAAAACATGGAGCAGTGGTGAACCTTCCCAGGAGTGGCTAACCCAACAATATTACTCCAAGAGCACATCAACATCTCGTCCAGCAGGTCACAAAAGAATCCAGATCAATATATACTCTATATTGCCAAAAGTATTTGCTCACCTGCTTTGACTCGCATATGAACATAAGTGACATCTCTTTCTTGAGCCATAAGGTTCAATATGACGTTGGTCCACCCTTTGCAGCTATAAGAGCTTCCATTCGTCTGTAAACGCAGTCTACAAGGTTAAGGAGTGTGCTGATGGCAAGATTTGACCATTCTTCCAGAAACACATTTGTAAGTTAATAGACTGTTGGATGTTGGACGAGAAGTCCTGGTTCTCATCTGCTCTAATTCATCTCAAAGGTGTTCTATCGGGTTGAGGTCAGGACTCTGTGCAGGTCAGTCAAGCCTATCCACACCAAACTCTCTCATCCATGTCTTTAGGGTCCTTGCTTTGTGCTCTGGTGCACAGTCATGTTGGAAAAGGAAGGGGCCATCTCCAAACTATAACCACAAAGTTGGAAGCATGGAATTGTCTAAAATCTCTTGGTATGCTGAAGCTTACAGAGTTCCTTTCACTGAAACTAAGGGGTTAAATCTAGCTCCTGATAAACAACCCCACAGCATAATCCTCCCTCCACCAAAGTTTACACTTGCCACAATACAGTTGTAGAAGTACTGTGCTCCTGACCGCCAAACACAGATACGTCATTCAGATTTCCAGATGGAGTACCGCGATTTGTCACTACAGAGAACGCGCCTCCTCTGCTCTACAGTGGCAGCGTGCTTTACACCACTGCATCCAGCACTTGGTGATGCATGGCTTAGATGCAGCTGCTCAGCCATAGAAACCCATTCTATTAATCTCTCTATGCACAGTTTTTTAGCTAATCTGAAGGCCACATGAAGTTTGGAGGTCTGTAGCAATTGACTGCAGAGAGTCGGCCACCTCTGAGCACTATGCACATTAGCTGATGGTGAAATATTAAGGAGCGAGAAAATTTCACAACTGCACTTGTTGCAGCTCCTGAGAGCGACCCAGCCTAGGTGCTTGATTTTATAGACCTGTGGCCATGGAAGCTCTTGCCTCAGATAAGGTCAATGTGTATGATGCAACAATAAGAGATTGGTCAGAAATTGCAATCAGGTTAGAGTTCCAAGGCAAAAACCGCTGCTTATCTCCAAAAAATCCACAAAGACCTGTCTCGTATTTGCTGAAAAACATTTTTGATGAACCCGAAGACTGAGTAAAATATTCTGTTGACTGACAAGATTTTTAAAGTTGGACTTAAGGCAGTCTTCTTTAGGAAAGCTTTTAACTGCTAAATACTTATTTTTTTTATTCTTTGGAATGAAAAGTGCATAAATAAAATGTATTATTATTATTATTAAGATAAAACTTACAGTTTTTGGAAGGCATGAAGACATATATTGTAAACTAATGTAGTATTTTAGAATAAGATCATACTGATGTCTTGGTTTTAGTTTGACTCTGATGCTTGCAGTTCCAGGGGAAGGTTAGTCCATCCACAAAGGTGAGGTTGGCAGATGTTGGGTGTTTTAGTGTCCAGTGATGTTTTGTCCCTACCCTTCCGGTATGAGGTGGTGAGTTGGGTTATGTTGGAAGGTGGACAGGCAGGTGAGTGAAGAGGAACAGGAGGTAAGGACTTGGAGTAAGTTAGCAGGAGGGCTGACGAAGGAGAAGCAGAAAGAGGGAAAGAGATGCGGGTAGGTGATCACACAGACGCTGGGAATTAGGAAGCGGATCACTGGAGTGCAGAACTCAGATATTAATGGAGGAGTCTGATTTCTGTTGGAGAAGACAAGAGAAGTTAAAATGCCTCTGACTTGCTTTTCCTACAAATGCAGAAATTAAAAGAAAATATCTTAATACTGAAGACATTGGGCAGTAATTGACATGATATTAGGATTAAAGATGTGATAAAAGACACCAAATAAGCATATGTCGATGTTAAATTTTGCAAGTCTAAAGTGGACGTCAAAGGGGAAGTTTCCGGTCATTCAATGTGTGATCGTCAATGATAAACTGTTCAGGTAGAAGCCAAGTTGCATTAAAAACAGCATTAATATGGTGAAACTCTGCATTGGTGGTGGTGGCAGCAATACTACGACAGCAGCCTTTAGTCTGCACTACTTTCCTGAAGCGAAGAGAATCAGAGCTGCCTGGATCAGACCTGGAAAACTGATGACAGACAGATGGTCTGGTCCCACCAAGCACAGCCAGTTGTGATCGGAGGACTTTACGTCAAACTGCTTTTGAACAACAAACCTCTGAATTCACAAGAGAAATGATGTCAGAGGTCGGGATATTTTACAGACGAAAGAGAATGTTGAAGCAGGGTCTATGGCCACGCTGTTCAGTGCATCTGATGGGAAAAGGTTGCCAAAGAAAAGACTGTCACTTGCTGTTGCTAAATGGATCAAGGCTCAGCAGGTAAGAACACTTCTGGTCAATTAGATGGCCAACCGCATGTCGCACCACTTGTGCTCTGCCATCTGATGACAGCTGCCTTCTGCTGACTCTGCTTCATCTCTCTGATAGTGACTGAAATATATCTAAAGAAATGTTAGATTCTTCACTGGTATCTGTGTTGTCAGCCATTGTTGCAGCAGTCAGTTTACATGCGGGGTTCCCCTTTCACATCATAAACGAGAGCAAAGGAGTAGTCTAGAAGTGCCTTTTTAGTGAAATTTATGATTGTATATCTCAACAACTGTTCATTTCGGCGGCATGAAATTACTTTTTGAAATATTTTAATATTTCCTTTCCATAGAAGTAAGTGGATTTATCATAAAAATTCAATGTCACGGGCACTTTAAAGTCAGGCCTTAAGCAAGGAACACAAAGAGATTAGGGCCTAATTACCACTTGTGAGCAAAACGATCTAACGTCTATAATGGGGCGCCGACTCCTCCTTAAACTCATCCTGATAAGCCTTAATGAGCCACACCTGCGGAGGCTGCACCTTCTGGTTGCACCCTGGAAAGAAGGAGGAGGAGAGAAAACACCAAAACAACCTGCATACAGCTTGGTGGATATGACAATTTACAGTCAAACATGGTGGTGGTAACTGTCTGCGGCTGCTTTGCTTCTTCAGGACCTGCACAGCTTACCGTTATTAATGGAGCCACAAACTCTGGTCTCCAGCAGAACATCCTGAAGAGGAATGTCCGGGCACTAGTTTGTCCACTTAAACCCAAAGTGCACTTGGGTTATACATCAGGACATTGATCCAAAGCACCACAGCAAGTCTACCTCTGAATTGCCAAAGCAGACAAAATTATTGTTTTTGGGGTTGTCAGTCAAAACATGAAATTAATTTTGTCTGAGCCTATTACTACCTTACAAGAATCATTCATGCTTGAAAACCTTCAATGTGCCTGAAAAAAACAATTCTGCAAAGATTTGCCAGTTATCACAAACACTTGATAACATTGCCGCTAATGGGTGCACAGTCTGTCATTCTATTTACGCAGTTATATTTTCACATAGGACCAGGTCTGAAATCCAAATTCAGTGTGACAAATTAACAAAACCAGAAGAAACCTGTAAGGGTTAAAATGTTTTTCACAGCACTCTACATCTAAAATGACTTGATGTTTCCCTAATGTGCTTCATTTCTTGCGGTTTGGACCCACATAAAAATCTTTTTTAAATGCACCAACATGCACGAAAAGAACCAACAGTGTGACGGTAGCTTTAGTCTGCTGACATTTATGCTCCCATACTGTTAAACTGTAAAAAAGGGGGACAAGTCTTACCTCTGAGTTCAATTCAGTTCAGTTTCAATTCAGTTTATTTATATAGCGCCAATTCACAACACATGTCGTCTCAAGGCACTTCACAAAAGTCAGGTACATACATTCCAATTAATCTTAATCATTGAACCAGTGCAGTCAGATTTGTTATTTATTCAAATTGGATAAAAAGTTTTTCTATCTAAGGAAACCCAGCAGATTGCATCCAGTCAGTGACTTGCAGCATTCACTCCTCCCGGATGAGCATGTAGAGACAGTGGACAGTCACTGGTGTTGACTTTGCAGCAATCCCTCATACTGAGCATGCATGTAGCGACAGTGGAGAGGAAAAAAAACTCCCTTTTTAAAAGGAAGAAACCTCCAGAAGAACCAGGCTCAGGGGGTGAGCCCATCTGCCACGACCGACTGGGGGGTTAGAGAGAAAAAAGAGCAGAGGCACATAGAGAACAAAGAAGGACTGATCCAGGAGTACTTTCTAGGGAAGGAAAAAAAAAAGTTAATGGATGTACCTCCTTTAGTCGTTTCCCTAGAAAGAAGGGGAAAATTAAACTCTGAGCCCCGTTTTTAAGTTAGAGTCTGAAGAGAGCACATAGAGTTTGTTACAATTTTAAAAACTCAGTGTGAGCCATGTCTAGGAGAGAGAAAGGGTTAAACACTGAAAGACAGGGCCATGTGGATCATCGGTAGAGGGTGAGCATTAAGTTGTTGCCAGCAGAAGCTTGGAGGATTCCCCTCTCCAGAAATGTGTCACAGGTAGACACAGAGTCAGGCCAGGTGTAGCTTCTAGGAAGAGAAAAGAGAGAGAACAAAGTTAAAAGTTGAAATAATAGCAAATAATGCAAAATTGGAGAGTAGTGTGAGAATGTAACGAAGATGGTGAAAGTGGTCTTTATGTCCTCCAGCAGCCTAAGCTTTGTGGACATCCTGATAGTAAAGAATTACAATAGTCCAGCCTTGAAGTAACAAATGCATGGACTAGTTTTTCAGTATCACTCCTGGACAGGATATTTCTAATTTTGGCAATGTTCCGGAGATGAAAAAAAAGGAAATCCTAGAAAACCCCGTTTAATATGGGGTTTAAATGACATGTCCGGTCAAAAAAAACACCAAGGTTTTTTACTTTTTTTATCAGAGGTCAATTTAATGCCATCCAGGTTAAGTGATTTACTTAGTAGTTTCTTTTTTTAAAAAACTCCGGTCTAAAAACCGACAACTTCTGTCTTGTCTGAATTTAGAAGCAGAAAATTTTAAAGTCATCCAAGTTTTTTTAAACTTTAAGAAGCTTGTAGTTATTGAGGTTGGGTCATCAAA
>JAHHUM010000135.1:135000-216080 GCA_036173005.1 Crenichthys baileyi | reverse complement strand
AAAAGTATTTTCACTGTGGGGTCAGCCGTTCTCTGCTTCTGTTAACATGCAAATCAGAAAAAAATTGAGAAATAAAAGTTGGCTGCATTTTGTCCGGCAATCCTTCTGTCTGTTTTAATTCCCAGTGTAGCTCTTCAATTTCTTAAAACAGGAGTTCAAATGTTGACCTTCTTCAAATGGCAACTGTCTCCCCTCTGCTATCAAAAAAATCCTCCTAATTACAAAAGTAGACTTGTTTAGAAAATTTGCATTGAGTATTTATGGTTTCCTGAGAATGATTTCTACCATTTTCTTAACCTTCCGACCTTTTCTTTATGACCCAGACTGGTAGCTCTGTTCCTAATGAACACAAGTTATCAGTGAGAAGAAAACTGGAAGTTGCTCTTAAATTTGCATACTAATGTTCCCCAGAGGTTAGACCCTTCCCATTGTGAGCGATTAATTTAATTTTCTTCATTCCCTTCCTCATACTAATGAATCTTTTTCTATTTGTGTAGCTGTTAAAGCCTGAGTAACCCCCACCCCACAGCATCCCATCCATTAAATGTCAGAAATACTTTTAGGAGAAACGTCCTTTTAAACGTCCTACTTTAACGTGGATGCACAAAAATATAGTTAGATAAAATATTTCTTGATGCTAAATGATGTTAAAGTCTGCAACAGGGACGTCTATTCCTAAGTTGTTTCTTGATCCTGTTTACTAAGCAAATCAAACATGACGTCTGTTCATCCATCAGTATATTAATATTGAAGCTTTCTGATGCTTCCATGTGTGTTAGGGTTAATGCAGCCTGGGTGTCTGTTGTTTATAAGTGGAGGTTTAGAGGCTCTTGGTGCCTCACATTTGAAAATGTAAATTTGCACATGATTATTCAGACTGCTGGCTGACATGGAAATATAATGGCATTTCCTATCATAATGAGGTTATGTTAATAGACTGCAGTATAGCAGCAACAGGAGCAATATATCAGTTCTTTGTTGGTTCATCTTTAAAATGTATTGGTCTATTTGTTTGTTCTACATAATGCTCTAAAACTAAATCTAGTGCCAAAATCCAAAAGGCCGAACAAAATATATAAATAAATATATATAATAAATATACATAGATATATATATTATATGTATATAAATGTTATTTATGTATGCAAAAAAATTATTGTAGTTTAATTTCTGGAATACATATGCAAATTTTTTTTAATTATTTTAATTCTGTATTTTCTATAGTTTTCATTATTTTAACATTTCCATCTTGCAGCTCTCAAGAAAATAATTTCATCAATTGTTCCTCATCAGACTCTTATTGGTCAACGTGCTCAACAAGTCAAATTCAGACCAATCACCTTTAATGAGAGTAGGCTAAGCTCCACCCACTGACTGACCCTGCATATCACTTCAATGAATAGATGAATAAATCAGTTTAACCAATCAGATGATAGAGGTCATTAATTAACTAAAAAGCTGACTTAAAAAGGAAGTTTCTAATTAATGGGTATGCCTACATTCCATGAGAGATATGGATCATGACAGAAAGAACAAGATTCTGGAAACATGTGGCTGCAATTAGCTTTCTCTGTCGGGGAGCCAGGGCTGCCAAGTGAGAAGCTCTGATCTCCGGGAGGAACTCAGAGTTGGCTGAAGTGGTTTGGGTTTCTATTCAGGATTCCTCTTAGGAGGTCCCTTTGGGAGGAGAGCCATAGGCAGACCCAGAACCCATTGGAGGGACTATATATTCCTTCTGGACTGGGAAAGCATGGAGAGGGCCAATGGCAACAGGGATGTTTGGTCTCAGTTAAGCAGAGGATGGATGGATGGATGGATGCTGTATTCTGCCTATTGTGATTCAGCAGGCAGCACTGTATTTAGTTGATTGCTCCCTCAGTTTGTATTTAGCACAGTTTGATTTGATTGTTGCCAGACTCTAGTTTTTTTAGTTTCCTGTATGTGGTTCTTTCTGGAAGACTTTTTTTTGCCATTTGTCACCTTAATGTGCCTGTTTGTTCGCCTACTGTGGTAAAGTGTGTTATTTGTGTGCACTCAGAACAGAACAGAAAAACTTGCTTGATATGTGTCATACTTGAAAAATGCAATTGGCATGATGTAGAATTGATTCCAGAAAAACCTGGAAACAATGAACAGAGTCTAAATGAGCAGCAGATTGTGGATATTTTGGAAGCACTGAATCTTATATTATTGATTTGTAACGAGATGAATTGTTAAATGATTAAACTGCTTTTCTAATGCCTTACTGCTTCACATCCTGAGAGGAAAAAAACCCCATCAGTCCAGATAAGTGTCACAAAATGTCCTCCAGTTTCCATTGTGCCTCATTTTGCTTTTCAGCGAGATTATTTCCCTCTACCCAAGATCCACGGCAGAAAGCAGGGAAGCATGCGGATTCTCTAAAGCACATGGCTGCAAACATGGCAGTCGACTTAAAAAGTAATTTATTCAGCTGACGGGAGCTGAAGAAGATTGATGTTCATATTTCATCCATCAATGGTTTTCATAATTCACTAGCCTGGTGGATGGGTGCTGGACAGAGCTTGTCAAGCAAGCCACGGCAAGTACATTCTCAATTCAGGCGGCTTACTGATAATCAAATCTCGCTTGTGAGAAGAGCGAGTCTGAGTATCTGAATACAGCAGAGGGAAAAGGCACCAATGGCAACACTGCAGTCACTGTTTGACCGACAGGATGAGAAATTAGCATTGGCCAAACTTTACTGCAGGACTGTCATGAAAGCAACAATGACAATGTTGTAATTTTCTTGCTTTATTTGACCTTTTATTAGCTATACAATAAATTTTCTACCTATATTTCTCAATGCCAAACATGCTCAGAAGATTTTATGAGATAGCATTAATAACCTGTACTTTATACAGTTACTTCGATCTAATGACAAAGCACACAACAGATCCCATACTGTCATTATTTATTAAACAAAGAGGAAGTTAAAATGGAAAATCTGTGTAGAAAAGCAATAATATGTAGTTGTTGTTGACTTTGTCTCACCTTGATGTAATTTTGACCCAGAACTTTGCTTCTTTTTTCTGTGTAAATAAAGTTTGGGCCAAGCTTTAGCGATCAGACAGATGGCCTCACATCTGACTCCAGAATACTTTTCAATTCAGAGGAGATCATAGTTGACTCAATGACTGCAAGATGCTGAAGTCCTGTGGCCGAAAATAAGTTTACAGCATCATTCCTCCACCCCCATGCTTTACAGTTGGTATGAAGTTTTTTCATTTTCTGATATGCTGTTTGGTTCTGTCCAAACGTGGTTCTGTCCTTTATTGTAAAACATCTTCTTTTCAGAAGTGCTGTAGTTCTGTCAGATGCTGCCTAGCAAACCTGGGTGGTGCTGCTATGTATATTTTACTACTCGTATTACTTTTGTTGGCAAGAACAGGTGTAAGTAGTCAGAATAGGTTCAGTGGTGCGGTGCCCCACCCCACTGTAATCTGCAGCCATGAATGATACCTGACTGGGGATCCAGCAGGAGTAAATAGTTCAAGGCTTAGAGGCGAGCAGCCTTCAAACTTGACTCGCAGTACAGTCCTCTACGATCCCTCACCTCCGCCAAGGCGACAGGAGAGCCGCCCCTGGGATTCCGGTGGTTCCTACCGCCCTCAACCGCTGCCCACGACCCGAGTCTGGGGAGCACAGGGCCCACCGTTGACCCTGAGCAGCCTCCACTGCCTCCTCCGAGAATGAGGCGTGATGCACGTCAATGTTTGACTGAGAGTCAAACATTGACGATTATCTAAGTTGAACGCTGTCTTTTAGATTTGTATTGCCCATCAGCATGGGAAAAACGAAGCTCATCTGGAAGACAACATCCAGGAGTGTCCATGTTTTCTTGGAGAGCCTGTCCCTGCAGTCCGAGACCGTTTTCAACCCTTTGGAAAGCTTTAAGGGAAGAATATTCTGTGTACATGGACCCGGGCCTCCGCCACACTTGGTGCTTTCACTATCCAGAAGAAAAGCGAAGCACCCGGGAGTATTACCGGCTTTGGGGGCGTTTACTTCCAAGGACACAATGCTCCCCGGCATTGAGGGGGAACATGCTTTTAAATCCTGTTCCTCCACAACTTCATGAAAGTGTGCGATACGATGTTACTATGTATTGCAGAACAAAGACCATGAGCATGCAAGAGCCCGAAATTTGCTCAGATGGCGTGGGAAACACGTGCACGCCCGACCAAGGGATCGGAGGGGGGGGCTAGAGTTTTACAGGTCCAGACTGAAAGAAGCAGCCTTGCTTTAGAAGGTCAGGAAATGCCTTCAGCAGAACCCATGTTAAGAACAGGTTCAGGGAGCAACGATAGGTTTGGTCAGCAGGAACGGGGTTTTTGGCTAAAGGGGAAACCAAAGTCTGGTAACCGGATAACCCCAGGTCCAGCAGACCCCCTGACCATCAAGGAGGCGAAAGGTAAGACTGGTGGAAAATGGGGGGACCGACACGCAGAAGGAATTATGGGGAAAGAGATGAAGGAGGCCCTTACGCAAGATGGTAACAGAAGCAGTTGGTGAGGCCACCGCACCATCACAACCTTCGAAACAGGAAACCGACCATCCAGGTAAACCAGATACGAAATCCCTGTCAGCATGACTAGGCGTGGACTCCGTCTCCACGGCAACCAGAATCTATCTGGTCAGATGGGGAGACAAACCTGAGAAACCTCAAGAACCCCTTGAGACCTCGTCAGGAGAAACACCTCTGGGCGCAAGCAGTAAACCACCATTTGCTATCAACCAAGTATCCAGTTTGGGAGGGCCCAAAGAACCTCTGGCAAAGCTCATGCCTTCGACACAGCCAGTCTCGGGCACCCGTGGTGCACAAGTGCACCCGACCACCCAGAAAAACTGCCCTTTGCGGTCATGACTCTTTCCTCTCTCTGAAAAAGCGAAAGGGTGAAACCTTACAACCCCAAAATAGTGGAAGGTGTGCACCTGGAGAACACCTTCACACCGGAAGTGATCTTAGCACTTTGGTTGGAGAAGTCAGCAGAGAGCTATATGGCCGTTTGTCCCGGGAAAACCCACGTCTAATTGAGGCGCGACGCAGCCACAGTCTACTTTCAGCAGGCTGGCCACGTCGCCTTCTGAAGGCAACCGGAGTCTGCATCCTCAATGTGGAGGTGGGCAAGAGACAGCTCTCCCATACTTACAGTATTGCTCAGCACCTGCACCCTCCGGTTTTCATTGGGGCGGATCTGCTGGTTTGGTTGGGCGCCCAGTTGGACACCTTCAACCAGGTTTTTGTTTGGGCCCGAGCCAGCGCTCCCCTTAAGTCCCCTTTCCTGGGAACCCCCGAGGTCATGCTGTCAGGAAAAACTATCCCTCAGGCCTGCCGGGCCTCAGTGAGACCGATTCACTAGTACTGCAACGAACAGCAGGGGGTACCGATCCGGCTGACAGTCAAAAACGGGACAGAAGCTTCAGAGCACCCGCGTTTTTTTTAAACCTCTTCCCTACTGGGGAAAACTAAACCTGGTAATCTGTGGCACCCCCCCCCCCATGCTTGAGTTAAACAACCGTTCGACTTATTTTTTGGTGGAGAATCCAAAACCCAAGTCCCCGACCCAGGTAACCCACAAAAAACCCCTGGGGATGCTCATAGACGCCCCTTTCATGACTTCTTACTAACCATCGCCGTGATCGGAGACATCCCCTTGTTTGTGTCGGTAGACAGGACTCTCCAGACGTTTTTTCACGTTTTCCCGTCGAACCTGATCACAGTTGAGAGACCTGAGGTTTTAAAAAACCAAATCCACCTGTGGTGCTACCCGGGGGGCTGAAGGCAACCTGGTGGTGTACGCAGGGCGACACACCCAGGGCAACTAGCTCAAGAAGAGCCTGGGACCCGGACCCACCCGCGAGCCCTACCCCTTTTTTGAATCATTGGGAAAAAGCCGACGCACTAAGCACCAAGGGGTGGAAAGAACAGCGCTTAAGAGGCTGTTCTATGAATATCAATCAGTCCTCTCGAAGGACTCCCATGACTGTGGGTCCCCCGACCCCCACATGGTTCGTTTTCCCAACGAACCCAAACAACCCCTACGTTTGTGCGCCAATATAAGATTCCCCTGGCCGGGTTACGAGTCGATCCAGGAGATCCTCGACAAGCTGTTGGAGAAACGGATAATACGTGAATAAACTCCACGTACAACTCTCCAATTTGGCCCGGTTTTAAAAAAACCGAGGGGAATGGCCCTGACAATTGACTACCGTTCACTGAACAAGCAGGTACCCCTCTCACGCTGGCCCATGATTCACCTGGACCAGGAGCTGGCTAAGGTGAGAGACGCTCGCTTTTTCTCCACAGTGGATGTGGCGAACGGCTTCTGGACAATGAAGGTGGATCCAGGCCGACCAGTACAAATTGCCGTTTTCCTTCGGGAACCGACAATATACCTGGAACAGGTGCCCCTTTGGGTACTCAAACTCCCCGGCCGAATTTAATATTTTTCTTCACAAGGCCATGTCTGATGCCGCAGCCCGGGGAAACCTCATTTACGTCGATGACATCCTTATGAGAAGCAGGACGTTTGAGGAACATCTAGCCGAACTCCGGCATGTCCTGGATCAGCTTGGCACGGCGGGGGCTGAGCTAGCACTCGCCAAAGGCCAATGGTGCCGGACAAAAGTGGAGTACGTAGTTTATTTTTTTTGGTTTTTTTTTACCGTGTCCTGTCCGGCAGAGTAGCGCTCGGAATTGTTGTCTGAGTGCCAAGAAATTGCCCAACAGATGTCTTTCCAAGACATAAAAGCTCCGACGAACGTGTCTGAACTTTTCTTTCTTAGGGGTCAGTAACTACTCCCGCCAGTTCATTGAGGACTATGCGGAGATGGCCAGATCCCTCACAGAACTCCTGCGCAAAGACACGCCCTTCACTTGGGGAGAACCCCAAGAGCATGCTTTCCAGCTCCTGAAGCAGAAACTTGGTTCTGCTCCTTGCCTGGCTTACCCAGAATAGGACAAGGAGTTCTACCTGGAAGCGAGTTTCTTTTCCAAGTGTCTAAGTGCTGCATTGAAGCAGAAATACGAGCAAGACATGCGAGTTGTCGCATACGCAAGCCGACCTTTGAGTGACATAGAGGTTAAGTTCTCAGACTGTAGAAAGGGTTTTCCCTTTCAACAGTCTGGGCAGGGTTTAAACAGTTCGGCAGTTACATTGGGGGGGGGAGAAAGTGATTATTGAAATGCCATCAACCGGGCACTTTTTTGAAAAGCGAAGTTAAGAGAAGGAAAAGTGTCCAACAGTCGCATCGCAACATGGTGATGGCAACCCCGGTTATAACGTTGAGGGGAAGTACAGTTAGAATAATAAAATGGTGTTGGGGCAGGGGTTAGCAGAATGTCAGCACTGTGAATGCGACATCGTAGCGACCACCATTGAAAACCTGCCACCCCCCCAGTTTTTTTTCGAGTCCCGCTATTTTCGATGAAAAAAAGTGTGCGAAGGGCTTTCCCAAGAGCCTACATTGAGGGGGCGCCTTCCTTCATGAGGCCGACCAAAGGCTGGGGTAGGCATCATCTGGGTTAGACACCACGTCACAGAACCAAACCACTACCAATTTGGGGCCGAAAACAAGTCAGTACGCAGAGATCGCAGCAGTACTCATCCCCTCCAGCAGGCTACAGCCCTGGACATTAAAAAATTGGGATCTGCTCCGACTCCAACTTTCTCGGCACAGTTTTACCCCCCCCTCCCATGTGAAAAAAAGTGAATGAAAAATCCAGGGAAAAAAAGAGTAAAACATTCAGAACTCTTTCTGGCATGTGACCATCTCACCACAGAACAGGGTATGGTAGTGTACTGAAAAAAGGTGAAGGGTCATTCCCGGACGTTGGGCCCAGACAAGGACGGAAATGATGAAGCAGCCCGTATAGCTCGATTGGGAGCTGAAGGTGAAAAAGAATGGCTTCCTTCCCCTCAGACCCATGCTGTCTGCGCCGTTACTCGGCGAAAGACGAAGGAGAGGTGTGAAAACTCCCAAAGCTCTGGGGAGACTCTCCACCTTGGACGAAAACCCAGTGATACAGACTTGGCGACCGTGCAGGACCAAGACCCTAACCTCCACACCATCAGGGAGCTGGTGGCCAGTGGTCTGTCAGCTAAGGCGTCGCCATTGGCAACAAGTGAGACCAAAGAACTGAGGACCCTCCAATGCAACCTGTCCCACCTGAAGCTGGAAAAATTTTATCTACACCCAACGGCGTGGGACGCCCCGTGGGTGGGACCAACTGACCATAGGGGGTCATGTTAGCCTACGCTCATGACTCTCCTGTAGGGGGTCAAGGGGTCTTAACCACACTCCATACCCTCCAACAGGTGGCGTACTGGCCTTCAAAAGGCTCACGACCCCAAAACTACATCCAAGGATGTTTTACCTGCTGTCAGTTTTCCAAAACCATCCCAGTCACTCGGCCGGGGCCCCACTTCAGCGAAGGGGGTTACATTCCGTGGTCCCACCTGCAAAAACGACTGGGTTGGACCAGTCCCCAAACAACAGTGACGTGCAGTTTCACCAGTGGTTGAATGCTTACCTGCACCAACGACACAGCTGTAACCACGGGGTGTTTTTTCCTGAACCATTTTTCAGCCGGTGGGGTCTTCCCCCGTCCATTAACTCAGACAGAGGAACATTCCACTTCGAGCGTCATGACATCCCTTTTTGACATTCTGGGGGGTGGAAGTAAAATTTCACATTCCTACCCCCACAATCGTCGGGGGTGGAGCGGATGAACCCTACCATAGGGGCCATGCTAAAAAATATGTAAGCAGCAAAAGAAAGACTGGGACATCAAACTCCCTTTGGTTCTGATGGCCCTCCGGTCCACCCCCCAATGCTCCACAGGGGGTAACACCCTTTTGGGTGATGACTGGAAGGCAAATGACCTCCCACTCCATCTGCTGTACCATCCAGAAGATTGAGTGTGACAACTGCCTACACAGCACATCAATATGTCCAAAACTTGAAGGAGCATCTCAAATCCACATTCGCTTGGGCAAAACGACCTGGAAACCCCGCGTAGAGGGTGCAAAAGCATACTATGACTGTGAATACGAAGTGGGGGAGAAAGTTTTTTTTTTCAGATTTTCCCAACAACCGGGGGTTCCAGGAAATTCCCCCAAAATGGAGCCCCCCTTCGAAAATTGTGGGAAAACTCTCACAGGGCCTACAGAAAAAAAAAACTTAAAATCCAAAAAGGCCCCGGTGTACAAATGGGTTTTATGCAAAACAGATCAAGCCCTACCACCGACCCTCGTCCACAGGAACAGGGTTCCTTTCCAGACAGGAGAAAGGGGAGGATAGCGCATAGGGTCAGCCAGATAGGTGCATGTTAAAATAAAACCCACACTAACGTGCACTAACCACTAACAACTACACCCATAAAACTCCCTTCTATAATCAGGATTTCTCTGTTGCAGGATGGAGGTCATCTGGATGATTGGCATTATTGTTGACTCAACACTTGCTCTGCCAACTGGCGTAATAGAGATAGGACCCCCAACCGGCACAGTCCTGCAAGACATCTCCGGGCTCCTTATTTACACACTGTAGACTTCATACGCAGAGGGTTTTCGTACGTCTAGACCCATGGGAATGTGTATCGCAAACACATAAAAAACTGCCTTCCTCCACTGATGACTGAAGGAAAAGACCGCAGGGGGGACTCAAAACCCCCCCTAGACCATGCCAAAAAAACTACAATCTATATCCTCAAAAACCCAAAAAAATTCATGGTCACCGGAAGAGGACCTCAGTGGCAGTAAACGCCCAAAAAGATTCTTTTAGGTGGATTGATAGACCTCAGCGACGGCGCTGGGATCTTTGTTTTTCCATTGGCCTTTCGGCAGCAAAATTCCGTGAGCCTAAAACTATTCAGAGACACGTGCAAGAATTAGATGAAGAAATGGAAGAAATCCAAAAAAATCCTCCTCCAAAAGAGACTATTGGAGTACAAACCAAACCCTCCAGGGCACCGTTGTTACTGTAAATTTACACTCAACTCTTATTAACAATACCCTGCATGCACTGCAAACCCTCACAGAAGTGGTCAAGAATGATTTGATGTACACACAGGTTGTAAGAGACTTGATGCAAGATCTGATTAGGGAGGTTGGTTCATCGGTAGACAGTCTAACCGAAGGACGTATACCCACTTACCTAGTTCCGCTGGATTTAGAAGAAAAGATCCTAAAGTCCACCACAACAGACACCTTGCAACCTCCACAAACGCACCTAGCTTATAGCTTAGGCAGCGCAATTCCAATTTTCGGCAACCCAGATGACTTAGAGATAGGATTTATGCTCAATCTCCCTATCATTGAAAGAGCAAATGTATATAGGCTTAAAACAGTGTTAAATGTCGGGTTTTGGAAGAAGAACACACACGTACATCTGAAAACCCCATCACTCTTAGCTTACCACGATGCCGACCCGAAACTTTACTTAATTCCCAATTTAGACCTGTGGAATCGCGGCTGTTACAGCGCTTAGCTGTGGGAGTACATGTTCAGCAGTACCGTCGCCGGACTCTCTTCAGATTCTGAATCACAAGGAGATGAAACGGAAGATGATAGCGACTGCATTACTTTGGAGAACATTCCTAGTTTGCAGCTGTCTTCAACCGAAGACGAGGATGACGAAGAAAGCTTTGGACTGGCAGCTGAGGAGCTAGAATGTAAGATATCAGAAGCTATTGCTATCACAACATTTGAGGAAAACAGAGACAGTGAGATGGAGAAGATACGTAACTTTGACTGTAAATGTTACGGAAGAAGAAAGGAGAACTCTTCACTTGGGACACAGTCTTGTAGCTGCAAACTTTCTCCAGAGATCATGTACAACATACGGATGGATTCTTTAGCAGCAGAAAGGGAGTGGCAGGACATGAGAATAATCGGACATCTTGAAGCAAACCAGTGTACGCTAGAAACTTCAGCAATGACCACATCCACCAAGAAGACCCCACGGAAAAGAAAACACGCCAGGACAACGTATTCCATCGGAGGCATCGAAGTCTGCCGGAATACCTTTCAGTTTCTTATCGGGTGAGTTTGATAACTTTTTAAAAAACTATTTAAAATCATGTACTGAAGCGGACAAATCACGTAAACCTGACCAGCCAAATATTAAAATCGGCTTGAGTGAGGTTTGTGTTTGTATTTTTAATCTAAGCTTGAGGTAGTTTTTTTTTCTTCCCCCTGCGCTGGGTGATCGGTGGTCACAACAACAGTTTTTTGGCTGGCGTAGATACACGAGTTTAGCTGGACAATCACTGTATCATGTGAAAATTAACTTGAGAGGGGGTTGTATTTTCAATCTAAGCTTGAGATAGGTTTTTAGTTCCCCCTGCACTGGGTGATCAGTGTTCACAACGAAAGTTTTTTGGCTAGCGTAGCTACACGAGGTTAGCATCTACTGTATCCCATTCACAATGTGAAAATCGACAGGGTCAGCACATTGGTAGATATCGCCAAAGTAGGCCTATTCCATCTGATAGAAAATCGAAGAAGAAAGTCAGTCGTATGCATGAAAACTAAAATGCTTATTTCTATTATGGTCCTTCTGTGTACAGGTAGTGGAAAACAGCTCGCCAGAAAGTCGCCTCAACATCCCACAGCTGGTCGGACTGGAAGATGGCACGGTGTTAGTCAACACGTTTGACTGGCAGGCACACCTGAGTCCCTACATCCGAAAGCTCCCACAGATCAAGAGTTACCAGCACTTCAGGTATCTATTATGCAGACTTCCACAGTCTGTATTTCTCAATAACAAAGAGACATGCAATATTTTAATTGTCTTTCGTGTGCTTTTATTAACAGCTTTGATGCCAAAAGACCTGGTGTGGTCCTAGCTAGGACTCACAGCGACGCATAGCCTGTTAGCTTTCAGCTGCTGTGTGACCCGGATGTTCTACCCTCTGTCGTCTGTGTTTCTGCACTGCCTGCACCTAGACTGGCCACGGACAGGCAGACTTATCTTTATTCAAAGATCAGGCCTTTCTGTTCCGATGAAGCGAAGGACATTACATGCCCAGCACCACAAAGCCCACAGAAGAGGATGATGGTGTGACACTGTGACATTGGCATTTTGGCAATTTGTAATGTGTATAAAGTTGTTAAATAAAAATCACATTTGTGACATGATCAAAGTCAAGTTATTGCCCATTTCTCTTCCTGGGTCCATTAAAGTCAAGAGGTTTGCAGACATAAAAAATGATGGGTACAGATTAAGTAACTGCAGCACCAGCCTCTTCTAGATTAACATGTATTCAAAAGGTGTAAGCTATTAGCCCATAGCTCTATTCATACCTGCACACATAAAATGAAGACTGATAAACAATATTTCTGCATGCTACAATAATCTTTGGACATTTCATATTACATATTAAGAAGAACACATCCATATTACCCTGATATTTTGCTAATTGCTGTGAGATAGGATTTCAAACCTAGACTTATCTAAAAACAAGAGGAAACCAAACCAATCACCAGGATGCAGACATTAGGTTGCAGTCATGATGCAATTTGCAGCCATAAATAATATAATAATAAATTGAAATGCAGTGCTGTAAATTATCTTTACATAGAAAAATACTACTATGAGTTCAGTGACAGATGTCTGTTGCAGTCAGTTGGAGCTTCTGTTGACAAACAGTTGGGGGAGGTGAGTTTAACACGTAACCAAAAAACCATAGAGTTTCAAGGAGACGGATCGCCACCTTTTTTTTGTTGTAGTCGACTGCTGACGGTCAGATCATATTTTTCCCTTTCGCCAAGGAGGCCAAAGGACGAAGATTGACCGCTCTTCCCGAAGTTAACCGTGGACGTACGTTAACTTCCAACTTTCCCTCTCCTCCTCTCCCCCTCACGCTGGCAGCCCTGAAGGATTGCTCCACAAAGTAAAACCATCCTTTATTATTTTCTTTGATTTCTTTATTAGGAATAGCCTGGGCAGGGTAGAGTAGGATTGCTACTTATAGTCTAATGTTTTCTGAATTGTATGTGCATGCAACATTGTATGGAAACTTTGATGTGCTGTGTTGATTTCTGAGGCCGCAGAGTCTCGCAAGTTTGTGTCTTTACCGTGTGAAAACCTGAGCGCAGCTGCGCGATAACTGGAATGCGATAATAACCTCATGGTGAAATTCACCATTTTCTTTGTCTCAACTTTACTGCTTGCTAACTTGCCGCTAAAAAGGTTTATGATCCTTTGTCTAAGCTGAGTTTACAACTTTGTCATATTATCATTTTTGCCATAACCGCTGGTTTGATCCCATACACACCCACTGCTATTTTGCTTTATTTGTTAGATATTTTACCCTTTTGTGTAGAACTTTGCATGTTTGAGTAGGTGAAGATTATTGAATCGGAGAGTTGATTGTATCAGGCTGATTGATTTGATAAATTTTCACGTAGATAAAGAGAAGGCGTTTTGTGTTTATTTTGTGCAAGAGTGATTTGTCAGTCAAAATAAGGCAAAGTTCCCCACGTTTCGGCAGAAACGGTTGATTAAACAGTGACATTTAATAATTGTAATTATCAGAGGCCTTGAGCCATAATTACAACACCAGAGGAAAGCTCTGGTTTCATTTCATAAATGAGGATTTGGTTAAGAAATTAATTTTGTCAAATTATGATTTTTAAATTATAATTATTGATAAACATTAAGTAATTAATCAATAATCATAATTACAACACTTTTATTGTTCTTTCTGTGTAGCACTTTGGGCCATGTTTGTTATAAAGTGCCGTGTAAATATGTTTGACATGGAGATTAGAGAGAAGAGGCTTTTCTCTAGCAGATGCTCCAAATAGGCATTATTTAGCCCGTTTCCAATTTTCCTCTTGTGAAGTTTAATTTTGGCTGATTGTGGCCTGCAAAATCTGAGATGAACATATTGATTCTTTTTCTCTGAATGTTGCACTTTGGAGGTGAATTTGCAGGGACATCCATTACTTGGAAGACTGTAAAATGTTTCCCATTCCTGACAATTGTCTCTCTTTGCAGAAGGATGATCTTCAGATAGCCAAGCCCTTAACGCACACCTGTATGCTCTAGAGCAGCAAACTGACCAAACCCCTTTTAAAGAGGTGCTCACATGGATAATGATTAATTAAGTTTAATTAAAAAGGTGTTTTCTTTTTACCATGACTGTTTTATCTTAGACTAATCCAAAAGGAAAACAAAGGATTACTTCTAATGTTTCATACTTTTGTCTAAATTAGGAGAAATAATTAAGACAACAAGTAAACTTTGCAGCAGCAAGAATTCAGTCAGCAGTACGACTGTAGCTGCTTCTTTGCTGGTGAAGGTACATGAAGGCCATTCGAGGAGCGGTTGAACTGAGGTTAAATTTAATCAACAATAGCAAGGTTGACTGCAGTCAGAGCCTAAATGTCATGGTTCTGGAACAAAATCCAAACCAATCAAAGCCACAAAGTGAACAGCTTCAGTATCTGTCAAGGGTGACAGCTTAAGACATGAAAAACCCTTCAGTTTATGTCTGTCAAGTGAGAACAAACAAACTCAGGAGTCCCCTCCCTAAAGAGAAGGTGCTGAAACAAAAACAGTCAGCCACTCATCCTAAGATATCTGTGCCTCATTTGTTCCATATTTACTCAATCAAAGATACAAAGTTCTGTTTAGTCAGTTAGATACAGTGAATTCAATCCTGTAAGTCTCACAATGAAAAGAAACATAGGTGGCGATTAGGGAAGTTTAATTACAAATATTTCTTTGGCACTCGGACCCCGAAAGAAGACACGAACACCGAGAATGACTTGAGCTTGAACGAACAATTTATGAATAAAATTAGAGATGTCTTCCCCCTGGGATCCGACTGGTGGTGGAGTGGAGGCCTGAGGAGGTGGAAATCGGGAGAAGCTAGGAAGCCAGATGGTGGAGATGGGGAGGAGGAGGGTCGCAGCTCAGCTTGAAGAGCGAGGAAGTCTGTGAGTGAAGATCTTTAAAGCAGAGCCTTGGACGGTGATTGGCTAAAGAGAAAATGCGGACTCGATGCTGATTGGCTGGAGCAGGGACGCATGGTGGAGTCATTGGACGGAGCAGAGGAGGGGGTGAGTCTTCTAGATTGAATTGTCGTCAAAACTCCATTTCAATTAATGTGCTTTAGTGAAGGTTGCTGTGCTTGGTCTAATATTATAATATTCAAATCAGCTTTGATTACGTAAAACATATCTTTCTTAAGTTTATGAATTATTCTTAAAAATAATGTTGCTGTTTCAAAAATTAAGTTAATATATTAAACACCATGACAATACCGTACATTTTATGTTTCCTTAACTGTGACAAATGTCATCCGAAGCACAAATACTGCATATTATGTGTTCCAGATGTGTCTTAACAGCTTTATCAGAAGTCTGTACAAATTATATTACACAATCAAAATGATCTGAAGGATGTTAGCATAGCTAATGAGTGTAGTGAGTTTAAATAAGAGTGTGAAAGATTATTTTTATGTTCAATAAGAAGAGCTCATGTTAAATGAAAGTTAATCTACAGAAGTAAAAATATGTGTGCAGTGCAGGAAATCTGTCAGCCTTGGCGGCTAATATTCAGCAAATGACTTCCACAGTTGTGCTGAAACAAAGACATAAATGTTACGGTCTGTATGTGTCTTAGTTTTGATTTTCTTTAGTTTTTTTCTTTATGCTTGTTGTTAGGTGTTTTCCCTATTAGTCTATTATTTTGTGTTTTAATCCATCTAGATCCATTACGATTTCTGTTACTCTCTGGGCGTCATGTACAGCGAGGAGCCGATTTCAGAATGTAATCAGAGCTACAGACTGCACTCATATTGCTATAAGGGAACCATCTATGAGTGAATATGTTTTGTGAATGGAAAGCATTTTCATTCAATATATGTGCAACCTATTTGTGATGCATAAATGTGACTCACCAATCCAATGGGACATTGGCCTTCTCAACTCACGATTCCTTTTTACTATAATAATGATAATTATTCTAATTATAATAGTTGTGGAACAGATCTCAGTCAGGCTCCATGCGCGATGTCTGACTTGTAGGTGATTACAATCTTTTTTTTGTGACGTCCTGAATAGTTGCTAATAGAAAAATGGGAGGGATATTCACGTCATTATAATGATTAACGTTGAGCTAAGATTGAGCTCTATGCAGCAGCTAGACAGCGCTGCTTGGATTTCATGCAGACATAACTAAACCAGTACCACCCGACTAACGTTTTCTTTTCAGCCAGGTTTGAGTCACTGATGTCATTCAAGAAGTTGTTGGTTTGTTGTAATTCAATACAACAATCCCTCATGCTGTAGACAAAGTTTCTCTCTGACTGCCACAGCACCGTTGCCATGGTTATTTGGACACGTGGTGGATGCCTTCTGGCTATTTATACTACTTTGCATATGTATTTATGGGCAGAGACCGGGCGGTTAAAGCGCCACGTGCAGTTGTGCCCGATTCACAGCAAATTGGGATGTATGAAGGCTACGTGTGCGGTGACGTGTCTACGCTTGGTTTTGCACATTTGAAGTTTTTTGTTTTGGAATTTCTCCCTCCAGCCAACTTTTAGTATCAAAGCTGCACACTCTTTTGTACATGAGGCCCCTGGACATGTTCCTGTCCATCTGTGTTAATTAGCCTCCCTCCTTCAGCTGCTCTGCATTCTCCGTGCCACCAGCTGCTCCACATTTCATCTGATTAGCTCTTCTGGTTCATTGTTCATTTCTTCACCCTGCCTCTGTGTTTAAACTCTCTGGTCTTCATTGCTCACTAGTGGATTCTACTGTTTGCCTTTTCGTTCCATGCCAGTCTCTTTGTCTGATCCTCTGCCTATGTTCTATGTCCTGCCTCTCCATGTAAGTTACCAGTTCAGTTTTTCATTAAATGTTTGTACTTACCGTGCAGCTCCAAAACTCCTGTTTGCATTTTGGTCCTGCAAAAAACCACAACTCCTTGACAAAATAAGAGCTCAAATATTCAAAGTGCAAGAACGATTCAGCTCACAAATCAATGATGGCTATGATTCTCAACTGGAAACTTTTTCCAAGTTGAGATAAATTTCTGCCTTAACAGGAATCTGGGTGACAGATCAGGGCTTTGTCTGCAATAATGAAGGCATTGCTCCCCTCTGCCAAAGTGAAGAAGCCCAACAACATGTTTCAGCTTTCACCTATGGTAATGAGATATAGACCATGACAATAGTAAATAAAAAAAGGCCTCTTCTGTAGGATATCCAAGCTCTGGCTTGGAGATAAGGTGAGAAGCTCTGTCATCTGGGGAGAGCTTGGAGTAGAGATACTGCTCCTCCACATTGGAAGAATTTAGTTAACACTCTTTGTTTCTTTGCAAGAATTTCCAGATCTACTGTGAAACGTGTTCCTGATTGATGACAGACATTATCCGTTCGGATAATGGGAGTCAAAAAAACGGGCTCTCCTCTCTTTTCCTTTATTGTGACAGAGGCATGATTGATTGTATTTGTCTTCTAACAATAAATAAATACACAGAATTCATGACTACATTCATGCTTTCCTCTTAACTTGACTTTTTGTGATTTTCAGTTTTTTAATACACAGCTAAACTCTTTTTAAGTTAGATGATGCAATAAACGTGAAAGAAAATCTAAGAAACTGGATTTCAAGTTCCTTACAAAATAATTTGTGCTACTTGATCTTTAGAAATAAAAATCTGAAAAATGTGGTGTCCACATGTACTCAGCCCTCTGAGTTAATAGATCCATCTTTCGCTACACCTTTAGCTACAAGTGCTGTTAAATCCTAACAAGGTTTGCATCTGAAAATCTTTCCCATTTTTTTTCACAAAGCAAATAAAGCTCAGACAGACTGGATGGAGAGCATCTGTGAACATCAATATTGAAGTCCTGCCACAAATATTGTAATGGATTTAGGTCTGGACCTTGACTAGACCATTAACAGGAATAGGCCATGGTCCTGGAAGATCAGAGGTTCTTATTGCTCTTTACTGGATCCTTCTGTTACGATGCCTGTTTTTCCTCATTGTCCCGCCCAGTTTTTGCTCCGTGCTCCTTGCTTTGTGCTCCACATGCTAGACTGTGAGTTTTTGTATTGTTACATGATGAATCATTTTAATTCCCCTGCTGTCCTTGAGTTCCTGTCTGCACTTTAGTCCAGTTCCTTGATTCACTAAATATGACAGAATATGCTTTGATCTAAACCATTATGTTATATCATTATATGTTAAATTTTTGTGCATTTGGTAGCACCTGCTTGCATATTTTTCCTTTCTTTACACAGCTTTTCTGCACCTCCTTTCACCTTTGGCTTTCCATTCTGCATCCTCAGTCTTTAGGCTTATTTGTACCTTTATCTGACACCAGAGAATTTGACCGTATCTAAGGGGCCTCTTGGCATTTATACCTTCATTTGAGATGCAGTTGAAGTGCGGTAGTTTTTAATTTTGATTGTAGTTTTTAACAGTGAGTGAAGCTACAAATAAAATCTGCCTGTATTCAACAACTGGTACCATAAGAAATCTTGAGAGGAAGTGCATTCAGCTAAGCTTTTTAGTGATTTTCATGAGCCTATTAAACATTTAGCAATAATTGAATTGTGCATGTGCTTGTAGGAACAGATGGGTTTTCAGACGCTACCTTGGTGGTCTTGCTGTTTGGCAAACGTTACTTGTCCTGTGCATGGATGTTACAAAAACGGAGATGTGCGAAACCGCCCCCCTACAAAGACCCACAGGATTGAGCTTCTGGTGCGAGCTGCGAGGAGATAACTATAAACTAGATATAAGAGATGTGACTGGGACAGCCCAACATCAGAAGATGATCAAATAAGATGTTTATGGTCTGATCAGTTAACAGAAAAAAAAACGTCGGCCCAAAATATTGGGGCCGATATGTTCGATTACTAGTTCAGCACTAGACGTAAGGTCTTCTTTGTCCTTTCTGCATCCATTCAAGAAAAGACTTTGATGGATGGCTTTCAGCTCAGCTTGTTCTGTACTACACAAAACAGAGAAAGTGCCCCTATTGCTGCTGAAGAAGCCTCAGTTTTAATGTCCATCTCTTGGTCTATCCTGCCACTATGACAGGATGAACCGGATCACTTATACTCTTCCACTTTAAGCAATAACTAAGCACCAAATCAAACTGGCATCAGACTTTGAGAAGCTCATGCTGGCTGTTCCACACTCAGCTGCAAACTGCTCTATTGTGCACTAAACAGCAGCTTCCTACAATGTCTACAGAGCCATATAATCTCCCGAAAGCCAGGATGCCTTCCAGAGGTTCCTGAACCAGACACCCTGAGATCCTGTCCATGAGCTTGGGAAAACAGGTTCTGTGAGAAAAGGCACTGCTGACGGAGTCCAATCTGTGCCAGAAATGAGGAGACAAGCTTAGCTCTCATCTTGGTTGTGCAAAGACCTGACACCTGCAGGCAAATACATGCATCACCAATCACCAAACATGTGTTGACTGATAATGAAACTGATGAGCAGTATGTAGCAAAACTTGTAAATTATTTAATTCAATCAAATTCATTATTCATGCATTTAATTACATGTTTTACTAATTTCGCTTATGGGACTGCATTCAGCATAACTATCCCTTAGAGTTAAGGTATCTTTGGTCTGAATTTGTTTGAGTCACAAATTATTAATTCATGTAAATTATAAGGTGGTTATAATTCAGGAAACACTGATTTATTTGCATTTGTTGGTGTGCCCTTATTGACATTCCACCAACTGTCTTGTCAGCTAAATAAATATATTAAAAAACAATCAAAATGCAAGACAGTTCAAGCTTGCCAGTTAATATTTAATGAGCAATATGCAGTTTGTAAGGAGGAAAATGGGATTACTGATGGAATTGTTCTCGGCCGCTTTTTAATTTCATAAAGGGCAAAGAAAGCAGGGAAGAGATGGCTCTCCTCAACTCAACCTGGATTCTGTAAATGAGAAAACTTTCCAGGGAAAAGTTTTAGTTTTCCACACGACTAGCTCAGTCAGAGGTCATCGTTCAGACCAGGGCTGTCATTGTGATGGCAGAGTCGCCACAGTAGCAGTCAGATCCTCAGCTTCACACGCTTGCCAGCAGCTTGTTTGTTACAACCAGCAGGTTTCCAGCTTCCCGCGGATTCTCGCACAGAGAACCACCTTGACGGGATACTGCTTGATGTTACAGGACTAATTGCTTCCCAGATGTTCTGCCCAGACGCTTGTTTCGATTTGTTATAAGTCCGATGATTATCTCTCCATGGTGGGCTTTGGCAGTTCTCTCCCTCTACATGACCCTGGATGACAGCTTATCACAGCCCACAAGTTTTGTTTTCCTCATGTCCGAGAGTTTTGACAGCAATGGATGTCTCAGTGAAATATGGAAGGACTTTTTTTATTGTTTCAATAAAGCTTTCATTGCTCTCAAGCATTCAAATTTAACACAAGGTGCTTTAAAATAGTTAAAAGAAGCATGCAAACGACTAAGTAAAGAAATGTTTGTTTGATGAAGTAAAATGTACAAAATGTAGAGCTGAAAAAACACAATGATAGTTGATACGAGGAAAATACAAACATTTATAAAAACTTTAATTCTAAAATGCTAAAAAAAAATACATTAAAACAAACATAGATAAATACAATGAGATCAATAAAAACGGCAACAGAACCAAAGAAAAATAAAACTTGAAAATGTATAAGCAGATAATTAGAAAAGAAAACAAAAGTACTGAAGTTTAGCTTAAGGCAACTTTTAAAATGCTGTAAAAATAAAACTCTCCGTTTCCTTCAGACTTTTCCATGGGTGAGATAAGCTGCCGTCACTTAGTTTTCTATCTTACTTTGTATGCTGGCGTTTTCAAAAACAAGTGATACTTTGGTCAAAGTCTGAGGAAAGAAAGGGAGTTTTATAGGACATAAAATCCAGCCTCATCTTTTAAGTATGTGTGTCGCTTTTGATATGCTTCTGTTTGGTATAGTTTATGTGTATTAGGTCGTATAATTCATAACGTTCAGCTGTGTCAGGACTGGGTATGACACTTGGGCATGTAACCATGACATGTCATGTTTGTTGAGGAGTAAGACTCTAGTGCAGACAACAGTCACAGACACCAAGAGGAGGAGGGCGAAGTGGTTAATGTCTTCGATTCGAGATGATTGAGATTGATTTTGTAATAATGTTAAAAAAAAAGGTTTCTTACTGGTGGAGAAGAACATGCCGTTCCAGGAGGAGCTGAGCATATCCACAGTAGTTGCGGTTGGCAGGGGATTGGTGAGTGGGTTTGTTGAAGATTTTATCCTTGTCCTATTCTCAGGTTGGAGTGTTGAACTGGTGGACGTTGGAGGGTGGACAGGTAGGTGAATGAGCCATGGGAGATCCAGGTAGGTGGTTCCAGGAGGGCAGCAAGAGAAGCTGTGAGGAGATTCACAGAAGGAGTCCTGAGGAGAGTTCTCCAAACAGACAGAGGGAATAAGGAAGCAGACCACTGGAGTCCAGGAACAGAAAATCAAAGGAATTAAGCTTTCTGTGGTGGAGAGACAGCAAAGGTGAGTGTCAGGGAGACACACACATCACCCTGCACACAGCTTTGGGCATATTACATGACATTAATGTTTCATTTTATTCTATTTATTGCTTAAAATTCAACTGATCATACGGGAACAAATTTCCAGTGTCCTGTGAGTACCCTGAAGTAATGAAATAAAGACGAATTAATCAGAAAGTAGGTCAAGACATCAGTTTCCCTTTCAGTTTCAAGCATTCAGCACAGCAGGTGAGTGAATCTTCATCAGTGCTGACTGCATAGATTCAGATTAAGTAACATTATTATTATGTCATTGTTGCAATATCTGAGTCATAGTTGCATCGGTTCTGCAGCAGTGGTGCACATGTGTGCTACAGATGACATGTGCAAGCTGCAGCATTCACCACTTATCCACGTAGCCTGATTCAGCTGGTGAATAAATTGCATTTGCTACATTGTGAAGCATTCTTTCTACGCCATTGAAATGAATAACAGATACACAATAGTCTGGAGCAGGGTAAACGCAAATCGGATAAATGGGTTGGGCTTAAACTATTAATATATTAAAAGAAATCCTGAAATGCACAGGCAGCCACTGCAGACACCTTAAAACCAGTGTGATGTCAGCATTCTTGCAGCAGAATTTTGTAATAATTTATGGAGCTACGCTCTTCTTAGGAAGACCAGAAAGTGGAGCTTAGAAACAGGCATAAACTAGAGTTTTTGTATAGGAGGGAGAGAAAAAACGACCTCATATGATGTTGTTCAAATAATACAATGCATTCTCTGCAACATTTCTGATGAGATGCAAAAAAATAATCTTTGGATCAAATATAACACCTAGAATTTTGTATTAATCTCAAGGGTTTGTTGCCAGTGTTTGAAGTTTTAGTGTGACTTTCTCCCTCTGAAGGTTCCTGCCGATTACTTAAACTTCACTACTGTCCTGAAGAAAAGCTGAGGAAAAGTTAAAAAGGGCTTCAATAAGTCTTCAGGGGACATTGAGTATTTGCCAGTAATGAAATGGTCTAATCAGTGCCTCATTGGCTAGAATGAGATGTGCTCGTGTTGAAATTTAACAGAATGAATTGGCTGTCATACATGTAGAGATACAGACTTCTTGAAATGTTTCCTAGAGTAGTTTTTTTTTCGCAGAGCAGTATAAGGTTTCAGGAACAATGCCACCATGTTCATGCAACCGCTCTACATGTTTTAATCTGTCTTCTTGGGTTGCCATCAAAGGTTCTGATGGAAATCTGTCCTTTCAGCATTGCATTGTAAATGAATCAAGGCATGACTTGAATTTTTGAATAGAAGATCAAACTCTAAAAATCTTAAAATTTTTTCAAATGTTTTTTTGAGTTAAAAAAAATATTTTCTTTCCGATTTGTAATAGAGGAGATGTAAATGTCAGAGTTAGTAATTAAGTCTTAGGTCTACCACAGCTTTAAAAAATAACCTCCCTGTTGTTTGTTGTAACAGAAGACATCAGCTTTCTCTGATTAAGTCTTTGCATACCAGTGTGTGTTTTAGATAGGTGCTTTGAATTGATCATCTGTGACAAAAACAGAAATAACATACTCTGTTGATAGCTGTCAGGCAAAATTCCTGTACCTTCTTGTTCCTTTTCAGTATAAAAACATGCTAAAAAAAAAGAACCCAGCCATCTTCATGTTTAGTCATTAATTTGTCTCAGCCCAAATCTCCCTCAGCTGGCTGTGATAAGAAACAGTTTAAGCCAGAGGCATGATGCAGATGATGCTCCAGCTGCAGCCTGATTCAGCTCGTTATGGACACAGAGTCCGTGCTACAATGCACCAAAGACTATTACGCGTCAAAGCTGAGAAACAGGCCTACAGCAACCTTTCAAAGCCTAATTTGCACATTAATTCTTGCTGACAAGCGTTCAGATAGCCACACAAATTGGCTCTGAAAATTAACCTGGTGAGTTCCTTAAAAGACCATAACCATGTTAAATATTAGAAGTTGATTAAACGTAATAGCTTTGATTTCGGTCCATTTGGTCAGTTAAGATTAAGTATGAGGTTACACATTTCGGCTCTGCAGGATTTAGTCATTAGATTTGGGGGTATGGTAGATTTATTTGCAAATTATGTCATTTTTACTTATTATTTGTCGGATTTAAATTTAAGTCAAACACCATTTTAAAACAGACTCGTGTTTAACTATGTCAGGAAAACACATAAAAGCTTTTTGTATTTTTGAGCATTGTTTTAAAGAGGCACAAATAAAAAACATTAGCTGGGGAACTACAAGGGTCTGTTCTCGCTTCATTATTCTTGGCAAACCCTCAGTACCATCCAGCCTTTCATTCATCTGCTGTTTTTTACTTATTCGGTATTAAGGGAAACGGAACTGGGAGGCGAACCCAGGTGTCCCTCCCCTCACCAACGCTCTCCAGCTCTTCATTGAGGATCTCAAGTCGTTGGCTGTTAAGAAGGAATATACTGCTGTGTGACGTAAATATTCTCCTGCGCATGCAGGTTGCTTTAGGGTCATGAACCCCCTCAGACTGAAGTCTGATGGCGCTTGCAATTAAATAGTAGTTTGAATTGCCACGCAGTAAAAAAAAATCTGATCTCAGAGCAAAAAAAAAATTTGAGCAATAAATCGGAATTGAGCATCAAGACCTGCTATGTGAATGTAGCCTTTATCAGAGAAGCAGCCATGAGCACATCATCCCTATAGTGAAACATGGTGGAGGCAATATCATGCTTTGGGGATGGTTTTCTTCTGCAGGGACAGGGAAGCTGGTCAGAGTTAATGGGAAGATGAATGGATCTAAATGCAGGACAATCCTGGAAGAAAACCTTTTCAAGACTGCAAAACCCTTTGGACTGAGGGGGAGGTTCGCCTTCCAGCAGGACAAGAGTGCTAAACAAACAAGATCAAAGCATGTAAATGACTAAGAAAGGTCCAGTCAAAGTCTGAACCTCAATCCCATCGAGAATCTGTCGCAAGAGTTTAAGATTTTTGTGCAGAAGCTGTCTCCTCATACAGTCGGACTGAGCAGGAGCTGTTTTGCATGAAAGATGGGGGAAAAAATGAGGTCTCTAGATGTTTAAAGCTGGGAGAGACATACCTCAAACACTTGTAGCAAAGAGGGTCCAAACATTTTTTTGAGAAAACTATTTTATTGGCTAAAAGTATTCCCTTGAAGGGGATCCTAATCAGACATCTGAAATGCCTCAGTTGGCTCCTTTCAGTGTAGAAAAGCAGCGGCTCTACTCTGTACTCCTTTAGATGTCGGAGCTCCTCGCCTTGTCTCTAAGGCAGAGCCCAGCCACTGCACAAAGGAAGCTCATTTCAGCTACCTGCATCTGGGATCACATTCTTTAGTTCATGATCCATGCCTTATGAATGTATATGGACCAATAAATCTAGAGCTTCACCATTTAGCTCAGCTCCTTGTTCACCACGGCAGACTGAAGAAACACTCCTAGCTGCTGCAGAGGACGCCCTGCTGCATCCTTCCATCACTCGTCAACAGGACAAGATACCCAAACTTCCACCGGAGGGAGCAAAACACATTTAAGATAAGGCCGTACTTTATATTCCTAACAGCTTAACCACATGTTAAATTCAGCTAATATGATCTGCATGGCAGCACCTGCTTGTATTTCTAAATCAGACTCATGGTCAGTTTTTTACGGCAGATTCTGACAAAATGAATCGCCTGTGGCTTTACAGCAATTAACAACAACAAAACCAAATTACCGTTTTCCAATCAAAGGCTCATTGGGTATATTTTCCTTATTTCTATTTAAGCTGGAACTAATTTGTTCTCTAGGCACATATTGTGTGAGAAGTCATTGTGTTGGCTGCGCTGATTACATCCACACATGGCTCATTCATAATTAAGCTGCATATCATAATAGCTCCAGTTGAACTCTCTTACTTTTCTCTGTGGATTTTTTATTTTATGTTTTAAAAGTGGAGGGAAAGAAGGGTGAAACTTGCCTTCTTTCCTTGCTCTTCCATCAGCATCACTGCGCCTGATTTGGATAAGGAATTGAAAGAGGCAGAGGCTAACAGACTTGCAAACATAAAAAAATATACAACATGACAAATGGTCTGAAATGATGTGAAATCTTTCTGCCGTTGCTTGTTGTCGGCGGTCAATCAAATCAAAGCTTTCTGCTAGCACAAACCTTTTTTCATGTGCAGGAATTGTAGCCTCATTTATTGTCTGGTTAAAAATGTTATGCTTATGCTTCCTTTTTCAAAGTTGCTTTAAATGGCCTGTCCTTCTTCCTGACGTCCCAGTGCATGAACACTGTGAATAAAGTTAAAAATGAGGTAAAGGTGTAGGAAGAGGAGGAGGAGTAAAACCTTGGGCCTTCATCTGTCTGCTATCAGGCTGATGAAGCTGCCCTCCAGAGCTCTCAGACGGTGAAGCTGAGACGACATGCCGATAGATAAAGCCTGCAGCTCTATTGCGACGCCTGTCATCCAACGCCCATCACCGTGCGCCTCCTGGAGCAGGGGTAAAGATGGATGGGGTTGCCATGCAAGATCCCAGTCAACCACATCACACGGCAGAGTGACGCTGATGGAGAGCTTGTTGATGGGAATAAGAGAGCTCTTCGTCTTATGTTAGTTGTTTTTTTTTATTCAGAGCAGACACCAATGCTTCACATTTACTGTAGTTTTAAAGCTGCTGCTTCTTGTTAAAGGGTCTAATTATTTGGAGTGCAAGTAAATCCAAAATTAGAAGATTAAGAGAGATGGACCTCCATGCAGTCGCATCAATCTGAGCCGTAATTTCACATAAATATCCTGCAGAGTCTCCTGTCACTTATTTTTACCAGGTTTAGGTGGATGATGCACATCTGCTAATACTAATTAACAAGCAACCACTGGCCTATAATAATACAGTATATTCAAATGTAAGTATTTCATGGCCCAGTTGGGAGAAAATATGTGGTCAACAAAATACTAATAGCTATGTGTAAAGCATATAATCATGGGATTGATTTGCAGCTCTTGTTACAATCATAGTCAAATAATTTATTATTTCTATGTAGATTTTTAGAGTTCTTCACAAAGCTTGAATGCCTTTAATTTAATTGTATAATTAAGTATTATTTTAGATCCTTACTAAGTGTCTCTTAAAACATTAATGAGGCTGAAGGCAAGGAAATCACTACATGTGTAGAAATGGACATACTTTAGGATATAAATCAAATATTTAAATAAGTAATGGCAAGGGAAGTGAGCAAATATCAAAACATAAGTAAATACTTAATTAGATATATGTCATGAAGTTAATTAATTACAAGAGTGGCTAAGTGAGAAATTGAAAATGTAATTAAGTAAATAATGAAGTGAGAAAGATTAATATGGAGTATGAATAAATAAAGTAGTGCTCCGGCAAGTAGGTACGTAACAGGGTTCCTACGCAGTCTGGAAGAGTCTCAGATCTCATTTAGGTCTTTTTCATGTCCAGATAAGCATAAAAATAAGAAAATATGTGTGTAAAATATGACTATAGAAAAATATTTGTATTTCCAAACTGTATTGCCAGTCACGATATATACTAAATATACAAAATATCCTCCAGACTGTGAGACCTTGATTTTCAAAAAAAATGCAAACTTTACTTTCATCTGAAAAGAGGACTTTGGACCACTGAGCAACAGTCCAATCTCTTGTTTAGGACGTGAGGAATGTAACATTTGTAGCTCATTGTGTAGGATTCGTCTTTAGCAGCTCTTGACGGGCTGACTCGAGCCTCCGTCCACTCCTTGTGACAGTCCCTCAAACTGCTAAATAGATTTTGCTTGGAAGGCTGCAGTTATCCCTGTTTCTAGTGCACCTTTCCTTAAAACACTTTTTCCTTCCACCCAACTTTCTTCCTTGGATGCAGCCCTCTGTAACCAACCAACTTCCTTAGGATTGACCTTTGTGGCCCACCCTCCTTGTGGAAGGTCTCAATCACTGTCTTTTGGACATCTGTGAAGTCAGCAGTCTTTCCCATGAGTGAGTGGTCAACTGTCTCAGGCTAGGAGACCATTAAGAGGCTCAGCAAACCTTTGCAGGTGGCCCCTGTTTTTAGGGTTAGGGTAAGCAATATTCAGATTAGGGTTAGAGGCTGCGGTGGTGCAGTTAGTAGCACTGCGGGCTTGCAGCAAGGAGATCCTGAGTTCCCGCCTGGGGTCTCCCCTTGCATGCGTGTGTTCTCTCCCGGTGCTCCAGTCCAGCTTCCTCCTACAGTCCAAAACCATGACTGTTGGGTTAATTGGTATCTCTAATAGTTTGCATTAGGTGTAAGTCTGAACATACATAGTTTTTTGTCTTGTGTGTGACTGTGTTGTCCTGTGATAGACTGGTGACCTGTCCAGGGTGTACCCTGCCTCTCACACGATGACCGATGGAGACCCCCCTGTGCCACTCTGTGACCCTGCAAAGACAAGCCGGGTAAAGACGATGGATAGATGGATGTAGAGGTTGGGCATAAATGCTGTTACTAAAATGAATGACAGTCATTAGGCAAACTATGTGTGTATGGCACATCTCTGTCTGATATTGAGAAATTCAGCAGGATCAATAAGCTGCTTTCTGTCCACAGAACATCTGGCCTGACCCAGTATTGCAGCACCGACTAAATGATAATGATGCTTTTAGTGGCCCCAGTGCAATATTAATCTCTATGAGCAGGTGTTCACACAGACATGCTTCTGTTTACCTTTTGTTTGTTCCAATGGGGGGGGGGGGGTATTCTCCTTTCATAGTACACAGTGTAAATTGCTTGGTGGCACTTTGAAGCAAGCCGAATCACAGAGCAATACTTGGGACCAGTGAGGAATGTTAATGGTAAACTCTGTAAAACGTTCAGCTTCTGTGTCTCCAGAAATATTACAGTATATGCAGAGTATTATGGCGGCATTTTGTTTTTGTAAAGAATGTTGCATGAAGAGCATGAAGTTTAATTAAAACGTTTTCCTTATATACTTATGTTAAAACTGCTACATTTAATTTACTGTGGAACTTATCTAAACCACACTTCCTCTGATAAGAACATTTTTAGCGGGTTGCACCTCACCAAACACTTTGCAGCCATCAACAAGTTTTGTGGCCTAAACCTTGCTGGATATTCTGTTCTTGGCAGAACTGATAGATTTCATTTTAACTGGTAGATTTTCTGGGATTGACTTGGCTGTTAAAGTTGATCCACTAATTTTGGGAATGCCAATCCAAAGCACTGACTCGCTGAAACACTGAACCTTTGCCAAGTTTTAATTAGATGTTGATTATTTTATCCACGTTGTGCAATATGCCAGTACCAATGGTAGGACAACAACTCCACAGCATGATGGTGCCACTACCATGTATGACAGTTGGTAATGTGTTCTTAAGTAGTCTGCACTTTAGTCTCCTCCAGAAATACCTCTTGTCCTTGTGGCCAGACAGCTCAATCTTTGTCACATCTAATCATAACAATTTTCCCCAGAAGAAGTTTGGTTTGTCCATTTAGGCAGCTGAAAGGTTTAGTACTGCTTTAAGGTTTTGATTTTGGTTCAGCACCCTCTCAGGCCAAGGGTTTGCTAAACTAGCTCCACTGTGAACAGGGACACTGGTGTTCCAGCAGTTTCTAGTTCATGGTGAGCTTGAGCCTTGGTTGTTCCTGAACATCCTCCTTTGAACTATGTGGACAGTTTGGGTATTTTTCCAGACCTTGGAAAACCTTGTACTTAGATGCATTTATGATCTTGTATTTGGAAGCAGGAAAAAGAAGTCCCACCAGTAGCCAGAAATGGATATCACATTTATTTCTTTGATGAGTGGATTATACACTTTTAATGGGAAGTAGCAGATTTTACTTGTTAATGGCAGCTGGTGCAATGTATTTGGGTTTATCCTGATAATTACATGACTTTAATAATCCAGAAATGAATAAAACTGAACAGATCCCGAGGATTTTTCAAGGTTAATAAAAATAATACACTTTGTTTCATGTTGCAGTCTAAAATTATGATAGTTCTGCTATTAGGTGGTTGGAAAAGGACATGTGCATTGTCATTCATTAAAAAATTCAGTCTCTTTTAATCTTAATTTGTTCAATCATTTAATGTCTCTCTACCGCCAGTCCAGATGTTATTATTCATATTTTTTTTATTTCTGTTGCCATGACAGCTCAAAGACAGATGAGAGTACTTTGGCCTGGTTCTGCCACCTCACTGTGAAGAGGAGCCACATTAATCAGGCCCTGTCCAGGAGGTGTCTAAAATTAACCAAATTTAAGTGTGACAGTGACCACCCCCCCAACCACAGGAATACCCTGGCCCAAATACCCCCGTGTGACGCATGGCCTTGGATTCATAGCGCTTGAACTTTGTTTTTACATTTTATCATATTAAACGCACAAACTGCAAAGAATTTTAACAGGATTTTATGTGACAAATCAACATAAAGTAGTACATTTTGTAAAGTGGGAGGAGAATGATTTATGGTTATATACATGCAAATGAAAATATGAAAAGTATGGTGTCCATTACCCCTAAAAAATCAAGTATAACAGCATCATGAAGACCAAAGAACACAGGGGCCCATGATATCTCTGGGGGACCTGCAGATTTCCACAGCTCAGGTGAGAGTCTGTTGACAGGACAACCATGACTCATGCACTCCATAAAATCTGACCTTTAAACAACTATTTGCCTCAAGCCATGTATGAAACACAGCCAACGTGAAAGGTGTTCTGGTCAGATGAGAACAAATTGTATGGCCCTGATGCATATGCTAAGTGTGACTGCTTTGCAGGCCATGCGCATTCATATCACCTTGAACATACCATCCACACGTTTTCTGATGGAGATGCTGGTCAGAGTTGATGGGAGGGACAATCTCCGAATAAAACCTGGGAAAAAAAAGAGGCTGCAAAAGACTTGAGAGTGGAAAACTACAACCAGTCATAATATATGGCATGAAAGAAGCAGTATAATCTGGCAGGAAGGCAGAGACTAGAGAGAGCATAAATGGCGCAGCACGCAGGTGAGACAGGGCAGCTGATTGGCATGGCACAGAGGGGGCTGAATGAAACTGATTACAAGATGACTGTGGCAGGGAGAGATAACTAAAACATGAATGAGCTGAACAGAGATGCAAGGAAACAATCAAACCAAAGGAAAAATCATATAGATAGAACATAAACACAAATGCACCATGAATAGAACACAGGAATAAGTTAGAAACTAAACCTTAAGGAATAAACTTATAACGGACCACCTGGAGAGCATGAACCATATCAGAGGCAAGACCTGAAACAAAAGTCAAACATCTGCAAATCACGACATACAGTATATATGATCTGGAATAATCAACGTGAGGTTCAAGAACATATACACATCTCCACCTTCAGCTCCATCTTCTCCTGCCAGCAAATCAGATAAAAACTGTTGGAAAGTGAGATAAGATGATAACCCAGTTAGAATGCAGCACGCAGGGATTTTGTACTGATGATGCTGCGATTTGGCTCCCGTCTGTAGGCCGCTGCTCTCATTCCACCGGCCGAAATGAAATGTAATTTCGTCACAGCAGATTGAGCACCTCTCTGTTGACCCTACGGGTGGTCGGCACTCTGTTAGCCGTGGTCACGGAGACCGCGATCATTTATCAGCCCTGGCGATTTCCTAAATGAGGACAGACTGGCAGCAGCATGAGTGTCAGCTGCAAGCCAAGAGCAATGAGGTGATAGTGGACTTTTTTTTCTGAGGAGTTAGGCAGTAGTGCTCGTTCAAAAACATGAAGCTGATGATTTGAATGCACTGCACTGTGGCAGTGCTGCACACTGGATGCATCTTAACTGAGTCTAAAAACAAGCCCTTTGAACTCGGATTCGGTGGAAATACAAATGATAAACAATAACTGTCATGTCGAGAAATTCCAGAGTCTGTTCAAATATGATAACAAGACAAGCTTTTCATTTAAATCAATACAGTTGGCTTGTTATCAATTCTAACTGTTTTTGCAAAGGATGCAGTATAGCTGTAGTCAGAGAGAACTGCCAGGGCTGCATAATGAGAAATGTGACAGGCGCGCTGATTAATTCAAAACAAAAGAGTCCACAAAGGAAGGAGTATTGTACATCACCTGGTGCAGACAAGATAAGTGCAGCATCTAAATTATGTTTGTAGAGATACAAACGTAGATAAATTACCTCTGCTCCTGAACAGTAAATTAAAACGAAGCATGTTCACCTCAGCAAGCGCCTCCTCATGCAAAAACTTTTTTTTTTCTCCTTAATTTATTTGCTTATTTATTTATTTTTCACTTGAGCAGGCCACAGGATGGAATAATAAATCTTTGGTAGTTTGTTAAGACTCATTAAAAATCCCTATGAAGCATTGGAGCCAATTAGATTGCAAAGTAAATACTGTGCCTGTGCCATATTTTTCTTTCAGGGATTTACATTAATAAGGTAGTGGGGGTGCAGTAATCGGCTAATGGCGATCCGGGCCGAGTCGGGCTAATACCAGGAAGTTTGAGCTACAATTAACTGGTGATTGGAGCCAACAGCTGGGACAGCGGGTTTCCTGTGATGTGCATCGAGACGATTCTGTAATGAAAGACAATCTGTAAGGATTTTGCTCAGTCTCGAAATGGGATGCTTTCCTAAATTTGTAATCAAATTTGCATTATAAACTGTACTTTCTAACTGCAAAGACATAATCAGTGCAGAAATCTGCAAACTAAACTGATGAACAAGGCAGACTCCTTTGGTGAAAGAAGGTAATTGCTTGTTGCCCGAGAGAGATGGACCCCCATAAAAAATTTACTTTTAATTTTTATTCTGCCAGTTTAAATGTACAGTTATTTACATCTCCTTTTTATCTTAGAAATTTATGTTATTTTTTATTATTCTGAAACTGAACTAGTATGTGTAAAAATAGGTTTTAACAAGGTTTGACTTGAACATACCTCCATTGCTAAACAGATTATATACGGTGCAGCCGTTTTATCATAATACCTAAGATCTTAACAATACCTCAGAAAAAGATGCATAAATGCAGTCCTTCCAACTAAAAAATAACCTTCAGACTATTCTGAATGCCATTCATCTATTGCACCCTTACCATTTCAGATTTGTCAAAGAAAGCTCTTCTTATCTTTAGGTCCAGATACCAATAATGTTCATTATTTCTAGAATGAAGATTACTGATCTCTGATAAAGAGTTCTTAGGAGATTTTCACAAACAAGGAATCAACAGTCCTGTTGTTACTCATCACAATTTCCATTTTGGATATCCACAAACTCATTACCTAGATGTCACAGAGTTTGGAAGATCTAAGAGTTTTTTATGATTGGTAAATACATTTAATTAAGGATATCCATCAGGCAGTGTTTTGGCAGTGTTTTGGAAACAAGATCCTTTTTGTTCAGATGTTCTGCGTGATTACACTTCACTTCGGCTGAATGCTGTCCTTCACATTCCAGCTTATCTCCAGTTTATCTGGAATTCTTCTTGTCTCCGGCACTTGGCAGAAAAAAACAGACTGGAGACGCAGGGACAAAGCAAGATTTGAAGCAACTGAATTATTCAGATAGTAAGGATGGGTACCTTTTACATTTGAACCGATACGGTACCAAAACCTGGTACCTGGGAATCGATACGGTTTCGGTACATTTGTGTGTGTTTATGTGGTGATATATGTTAATTCGTTTAATAATACAATCTCAAAATTTTTCAATTTCAAATATTTATTTTTCAATATATAAACTTTAATGAATATATCAAAACAACATGCAGCTGTTTATATTGTAACATCTCAGTTGTTTCAAACACCTCTTCTTCCATGCTGCTGGCTGCAGACGACGAGACGCTAACGGATGCAGGCGTGCTAACGGTGCTGAATGCAGGAGTTATAGCTGTAGATCTGAGGAAAATTGTGCACTCTTCAGTCTTGAGAAAAATCTTGTGCTTAACCAGGTGCTTCCTCAGATTAGAGGTATTCCTGCCGCTGGTCTTGCACTTCGCATCACAAATACTGCAGCGAGTGTAATCTGCATCTCATTTTGAAAAGTGGAGCCATTCTTTGGAGCGCTTTCTATCACCCTTCTCTCAACTCCTCTTAAATGATTGCAGAAAAAAAATTGCTTTCCAAATTGGTTTTGAGTAATATTTCAGATTGGTGCTCCCCTACATCGACCTGTCCCAGTCTGCTAAATAATCCGTTCAACTGTTAGATATTCAGCCACAAAGTTCAAAGTTCTCTGAATCACATTACAGATAAGACTTCCATGTAGGATCAGCCTTGAGTCCCAAAATACCTAAATTCACCTCTGCTTCTAAGATCTCACTCCTGTGAATGCTATTATTTGATTTAAAAAAAGTTTTGCCAGCATAAAACCTGTTCCCTGTTTCAATATGAACGTCTTCCTGGTTTAAGACTCCTAATTTTGGATTTTCTGACTCATCTCACAGTTTCACATTCGTCCAACCATTTGTTTTTGAACTCAGATATGTGAGGGAAGGAGATGAAAAGAATAAGAACAAAGCAACATCACAATAACTATGGGGGGTGTCATTGTGTCAAGGCAATGTTCTGTTCTCCAAATACAGTTATCTCCTGGCTTCAAAAGCAGAAATTGTAAAGATAAGATGACCATATTATTATGATAACCCCCTCTTGCTTCCCTGGTCTGTTTGACCTGATTTCCTGTGCATTATTTTCACACTGCAAGCTTATCAGATCATTTTCTATAATCATAACGTCTTTGTACTGCAAGAATGTCTAAAACCATAAAAGCTTCTTTTTGGTCCAGGGTTGTGATCCTGATCGCCTTTGACCTTATCCATTTACAGCAAATGGGTGGTCCCTCTGTATCTATTTCTGCTGAAGGACTTTTCCTCCTAAAGCTGAAACCATTTCATGCTATTTTCTCCAAATTACCTGAAAATAAGGCTTATCCATGGGATTGACACTCACTCTCTTTGTTTAAAATCAGTGGCGACTATAAATATTTTGAGTGAAATCCTAATTCAATCTCTTAAATGGAGAATAAGCATGAATATGTGGAAAATATTGTGTTCAAATAGGAATCAAAAATAGAAACAAAACCATTAAAAAATAAATAGATCAAACTGTAGTCCCTAAGTCATCTAAAATGTACTGTACAAAAATTTAAGTGGTGAAAGTGACAGTTACCAGGGCTGCTCTGGGACTTTCGGATCATTGCCTTATCCACCTCATCCCAACTTACAGACAGAAACTAAGAGCTTCCAAACCCACGGTTCACACTGTTAAAAAGTGGACTGAGGATTCGAAGCAGATGCTACAGGCCTGCTTTGAATGCACAGACTGGACTGTTTTTGAAACCTCAGCCACTGATTTAAACGAACTAACTGATGTGGTGACATCATACATCAGTTTCTGTGAGGACATGTGTGTGCAGACCAAGACCTTCTGCACCTTTGGGAACAACAAGCCATGGTTTACTCCACACCTCAGGAATCTGCGCAGGGACAAGGAAGAAGCTCACAGCAGTGGAGATTGGGCGCGGTACAGGCAGGCCAGGAACAGACTTACAAAGGAGATCAAAGCAGCCAAGAGAAGCTATAGTGAGAAGCTGAAAAACAGCCTTTCTACTGGTGACACTTCGGCTGTATGGACTGGTCTGAGAAACCTGACTGCCTACAGAAGCCCCACCACCCTTCCTGAACAAAGTCCTCGCCTGGCCAACCGTCTGAATGGCTTCTACTGCAGACATGACAAGAAGCCATTCACACCTCAAACCAACTCCTCCACATCCCATTCAGGAACAGGTTCGACCAGCAAAGCAACCAACCCCCTACCTTCAGATCCTCTGCCTGCACTAAAGATCTCTGAGGAAGATGTAAACAGGCTCTTTCAGCGCATGAAAACAAAGAAGCTGGAGGACCTGATAACGTCTCCCCATCATGCCTGAAAGCCTGTGCAAATCAACTCGCTCCAATCTTCACCCGGATCTTCAACAAGTCACTGGAGAAGTGTGAGGTCCCCTCCTGCTTCAAACGATCCACCATCATCCCAGTGCCGAAGAAACCCACCATCCTAGGATTAAATGACTACAGGCCTGTAGCCCTGACGTCTGTGGTCATGAAATCCTTTGAGCGGCTGGTGTTGAAGCACCTGAAAGACATCACAGGCCCTCTACTGGACGCCCTGCAGTTTGCTTACCGAGCAACAGGTCGGCAGATGATGCTGTTAACTTAGGTCTACACTTCATCCTGCAACACCTCGACCACCCAGGGACCTACGCCAGGATCCTGTTTGTAGACTTCAGCTCGGCCTTCAACACCATCATACCAGACATCCTCCACCAGAAGCTCACCCAGCTCAACGTTCCAGCCTCCACCTGTCAGTGGATCAACAGCTTCCTGACGGACCGACAGCAGCAGGTGAGACTGGGGAGCATCTTCTCCCGAACCAGATCAATAAGTACTGGTGCCCCCCAGGGGTGTGTTCTATCCCCACTCCTCTTCTCCCTGTACACAAATGACTGCACCTCAGCAGACTCGTCCGTGAAACTTCTGAAGTTTGCAGATGACACCACTGTCATTGGACTGATCCAGGACGGTGATGAGTCTGCATACAGACTGGAGGTGGATCGGCTTGTACACTGGTGTAGTCAGAACTGCCTGGAGCTAAATCCACTCAAGACTGTGGAGATGGTGGTGGACTTTCGGAAAACACCACCTCCATACACCCCCCTCACCATCCTCAACAACACCGTGTCGGCTGTGGATCGCTTCAGGTTCTTAGGAACCACCATCTCCGAGGACCTGAGATGGTCTTCACACATAGACACTGTTCGGAAGAAGGCCCAGCAGAGACTGTACTTCCTGAGGCAACTCAAGAAGTACAACCTTCCACAGGAGCTGCTGGCCATCTTCTACACTGCCATCATTCAGTCTGTCCTGTCTTCATCCATCTCAGTGTGGTTTGGCTCATCCACAAAACAGGACAGGTCCAGACTAAAACGAATAATCAGGACTGCAGAGAGAATCATCAGGGCTGACCTTCCCTCCATCCAGGACTTATACAGGTCTAGGGTCAGGAAAAGAGCTGCTAAAATCTCTGCAGACCCCACACACCCTGCACATAAACTGTTTAGAGTTCTGCCTTCAGGCCGACGCTACAGAGCGCTGTTCACTAAAACCAGCCGCCACAGAGACAGTTTCTTCCCCCAGGCTGTTTCTCTGTTGAACATTCAATAAAATACAAAACAACAGCATACAGATGTTGCAAATGCACCTTTTTATTTATATATGTGTATATTGTACATTGTAAATATGTATATTCTGTAGTGCAAAAACAAAAACCAAAGAGCAAAGTGTACCGGAGTCAAATTCCTTGTTTGTATGTACAAACTTGGCAATAAAGCTGATTCTGATTCTGATTCTGAGTATGTTGGGTTCATAGGGAAGCGAAGTAACTGTGGGGAGCCTAAAAGGATGATGTTACCTGCTATTAGCCAAGTTTGCAGAACATTACCTTAGCATGTCCTAATATCAGACGTTAATATAACTGTGCTTTGTGAATTTTAAAAAATGTTTATAAGAAGCTCCCCCAACGACTGAGCCAATGATCAGCTTCATGGTCAACTGTCTACAGTTAACTCTGACAACAATTAGAAGATGTACCTGCAAATCCCCATAGTCGAAAAAATAACTTGTCAAAGAGCAAGATCTTTTTTTTAAGTGCAGTGTCAGGAAATGTTTGTCAGATGACCTGAGAAGACAAAATTTAATGGTGAATAAAGAACTAGTAGCTCAGTAATTCACAGGAAAGCAACATTTCCAAGCATTGTTTAGTTTATTCAGTAAATGTCTAAGTTTAGAAAGAAATAAGATGGCAGATAATTTTTTATCCATGCTTGGGGAAAAATAATCTACAGTTTTCCTAATGAATTTACATGTATGTAAATCAAATTTAATGTAAGAATTCAGATATTGTATTTTTTTATAGGGATACGTGCAACTCCACAGCTTTTATCATTTCTGACAGGAGTCGCCATTTGTTCATGTTCCACCCAGACCCTCAATCTGTGGGTTCTGCTGGACTGAATGGATTCCTTGCACTAAATTAAACCTTAATGCATGTCAACTTATCGTTTATCGTTGCTCCTTCTGATTGCATTTTAGATTTAGTGAAGTATCTAATAAAACCGTTAGTTGAATTCAGCTGCTAAGATCACAGTGCTGTTCACATATGTTCCAGTTCAAACTGGTTCTCAAACTGTTGATGTGTCCTTTGTGCCTGCTGTGTTAAGGTTTGCAGAAAAAAAATGATTCCCTGTACCTGTTGCTGAACTTTAATGGTGTGGCATTGTCCTGTCTGGTCTCCCTCAGAAGAGTTCCTTAAGTTTGCACAGTAATTCTGAAATTTTATTTTGGATTAAATTTTTTTATGTACTCCTCTCTACACATTAAACTTTATGCTATCAATCCATCATTCACTACTAAAATTAATATGGAGGACACCTTTCGTTGGTTTCTGAGCATTTGTCACAAAATACAAAGTCTCTTGAGACTAGTTTGTGAGTCAAATGTAGAGATGTGTAAAATAAAACCTTGACAGAAGAGAATTGGCCCCATTTTTACAAATCTTCACCTCTGAGTTTGATCTTTTGCACCTGACCTCCAAAGACTCCCACATTACCGCTGATCATGAAGATTTCCTGAAGTGTTCAAGCCTGTGATTTTTGCCATTAATGCAATTAGTGCATAGTACTGTTTTTTTAATGATAATCTGAGCCAACTGAGATATAGATTATACAAATTTATACCTAGACATCAGCGTCACTTCACTGATCTGAAGTCATTTCATGCCAGACCTCTAAGTCGCTGGAGTCCAAACTGGGAGGGTGATAATTCTTAATATGAATTATTAAATCTCAGCTGAAATGGTGGAGTTACAGCAGAAGTTTTACAGCTATTGTCACAGGTCATTTAGACAAAGCGAAACTCAAACCTGCTGAGCTTTGACTTTGCCCTCTCCTGTGAAGGCATCTGGAGCGTTCATAAAGCTTTGCTGCTCTGTGTGATCACATACTGTTTTAGAGGTACTCCAGAAGTGGCAGACCAAGCTGCAGTGCTTGACATGCATAAAAAATGAAATTTTCCCTTTCTTCCTCAAATTTCTGTGCAGTTGGTCAATTATTTATTGCTTTCACATCTTTTGCTACTCCTCTTTAATTGGCCGTGCTCATGCTGCCGGCTGCATGCTTCCTGCTGCCTGCTGCCTGCTGCATGCTTCCTGCTGCATGCTGCCTGCTGCATGCTTCCTGCTGCCTGCTGCATGCTTCCTGCTCCCTGCTGCCTGCTGCCTGCTGCCTGCTGCCTGCTGCCTGCTGCCTGCTTCCTGCTGCATGCTTCCTGCTGCCTGATGCATGCTTCCTGCTGCATGCTTCCTGCTGCATGCTTCCTGCTGCACGCATCCTGCTGCCTGCTGCATGCTTCCTGCTGCCTGCTTCCTGCTGCCTGCTGCCTGCTGCATGCTTCCTGCTGCATGCTTCCTGCTGCCTGCTGCCTGCTGCATGCTTCCTGCTGCATGCTTCCTGCTGCCTGCTGCATGCTTCTTGCTTCCTGCTGCCTGATGCATGCTTCTTGCTTCCTGCTGCCTGCTGCATGCTTCTTGCTTCCTGCTGCATGCTTCCTGCTGCCTGCTGCATGCTTCTTGCTTCCTGCTGCATGCTTCTTGCTTCCTGCTCCCTGATGCATTCTTCTTGCTTCCTGCTGCCTGCTGCATGCTTCTTGCTTCCTGCTGCATTCTTCCAGCTGCATGCTTCCTGCTGCCTGCTGCATGCTGTGACCCAGTTCAGAGGCTTTTTTTTCACCACAAAAACCTCAGGGTGGAGAAAGAAAGAGGACACATTGGGCTGTTCCTACAGGGTGCTGTTTTACAGACCTGCCTCCTTCCATAGTTGCCAACACAGACCAGCTTTCTGATATTCAAACAGAGCAAGCAGACAGAAGACAAGATTTACTCACCAAACACGCAAACACTAATAGTTGGAATTAAATTTGCACGACACGCCTTGGTTGCTTCAATCCATTTTTATCAAATTCAGAGTGAGTCAGCTTGATTAGACCCCTATACTGAAAACAAGGATAACAAATTCATATCAAAGTTTTATAATCTGGATGTGGCCATGTTAGAATGGTTTTGGCTGGACTATAGAATGCATGGCTGCAAAAATAATGATTTGCCACCAGCGGTTGGGCTTCCTTTGATAACATTTCTTTTGATCCCTCCCACCATTAATATTCAAAGAATCCAACTGGAGCATGTGCATAGGTGAAATAATGAAAGAAAAGGAAGAAAGAGAAACCAGGAATACCCAATATAAAACACCAACAGAGGTGCAATCAGAATCAGTATCATATTTCTAATCATCTGCAGAGAAAGTGCCAGCAGTACTTGCTGTGGCTGAAGCTCTCTCAGACCGAACTAAAAACTAAAAACCAGACCAAATTGAAACCTGTTCAGACTGAGCTGAAGCTTATTCAGACTCAGCCATGGTAAGCTCTCGTATCATGAATTCTGCTATCTACCAGAACGTCCTGCAGGAGAACTCCAGCCATCAGTACAGGACCTGAAGCCCAGTCACACTTTGGTTCTGCAGCAGGGCAATGATCCAAAGCACAGTAGCAAGGCCACCTTTGAATGACACCAAAAATACAAAATGAGGTTTTGAATTGGCCTCAACAAAGTCTGGACTTTTGTTAAAATACTGTAGTAAGAACTTAAACATGTCGTTCATACCACAAAATGCCCAATATGGCTGAAATAAAGCATTTCTGCAAAGGAAAGTTGAAATTCTTCATTGGTGATGTAAAAGACTCATTGTCAGTTATCGTAATCTCTTGATGTCAGTTGTTGCTGCTAGGAGTGGCACAGCCAGTTATTAAGTTTAGGGACAATTACTTTTTCACATTGGGTCAGGTTGGTTTGGAAAGCTTTTTTCTCTTAATAAATGAAATCATAATCTGGAAACTGCCTATTTTATTTATTCAGGTTATCTTAAACCAATATTATGCTGCTGTTAGTTGTTGAAGTGGAAAGCGGGTAATATCAGTGACTGTTTAACATGTGAACAGCTTTCCTTCAGGGGTGTGAACAATCATTTATTGTTGAGCAGAAAATACTAAAACTTGTGAAATATAATGGAATGGATTTAACTGATATTCATGGTGGAAGCTCTAGCAGAGTGAGGAATTACAATAACAATCTGACTTGGACAAACTTGGACAACTGGGTGGCCAAATCCAACTAATGCACCTGTGGAGGAAACAATGTGTGACAATGTTTTTGAATCTCCCGAAATGTGTGTAAGAACATAGAGTGCATCTAAACAGTTTGTGCAATTTTGTCACATTTCTGAGTGCCAAATCTTATACATGCTCCTCTGTGAAGCAATACTCTCTTTATTTTGATATTTACCATACAATAAAGTATTTAATCTCTACAGAGATTTTTCAATCTACTGAAGAATATCCCAAATTCACAAAATTTGGACAGTGATCAGGTTCCTTTTACAGAAACAGCTAATTTTCCCAGAGTTACTAAACTAGAAAAATGCACAAAGTCATAACTGAAAGCAGGTAAAAACCTGAACACTTGGTTGCATTTGAAATCTGGATGTATCACTGGGTTTTAGGTAAAAAGAAGCCCTGTGTGCAGACAGATTATAAGCGGACAAGTTCGCAAAAACAGTTCCCTACATATAATCTGTACACAGATGAAATTATATATAATAAAAAACTATGTAAGCCATGAATTAGAGATAATAAATTAATTTTTAGGTCTATAATTTTCCTAACAGACTAGAATAGCACCAACTAATTTACTTTTCTATGGTTTTAACCTGAGTATATACCTGAAGTATAGATGGTGACATCTTTAGTTACATGTTGCTGGTCTGAATGTCAAAACTAGATCTGGCTGTCATGACAAGAGTTTTAAATGTTCTTTTATCTTGTTACACTACAGGTTTTAAATCTGGTTAAATTCAGTCATAGTTTGATTAGGTTTAGGCAACAAAACTACATCTTTAGTTTTAAATGAAAATCATATGCTTGTGTAAAAGTCAGTCGTTCCACATGTGGCTGTTTGGGCATTAATCTTCCCAAATTCCCACATCACAGTAAATGATTGTTGTAGACGGCCCGGTCATTGGCTGAACTCAATTATTCCAAAACTTAACTTAATAAATCCTAACCATGATTTTTATTGGCTGTAGCAGTACCATTAGTCATTGCAAGTGACCACTAAGAGGAGACATTCCCTACTGATAATTTGTATTATCCGAATATAAATTATTTAAAAGTTAGAAAAATAATTGTCTAACAAATGAAAACATTGTTGTACGTTTCGTGTAATCCAGCAATCTGTTTTCTACAAACTGCCACTTTAACTTTGACTTCAGTATATAAATACTTCAGAGTAGGGCTGCAATCATATTAGGAAATTTGGTTGTGATATTATTGCTTCCAGCAATCTCTGTGACATTTAGCATCTTGCTATCAGCTTTGTCAGCCCTGAGCATCTACTGAAGCAAGACTTCATCCCACAGGCTGAAAATCTCAGTTCCCTGCAAAGTGTGTATTCATGAAAGTCAAATTACCAACAGACAAATATTGCTTTCCAAAAAGTTCTTATTGATATTATTTTTGCTTACACTGATATTGTGATGATGATTTATTGTACAGCCATTATTTGGAAATCTGTGTGGCGTTAAAATCTCTACAGTTCAGTCTTTTTTTTGCCAGGACCGGAGGTTAACAATCACAGCGGGCTGCTAATGTAGCACTGCTGATTGAAAACAGGCAACATCTCAGTTGCTGTTAGCAATTCTTGCATTAATTTGGTGTGGACTGCTGTAGATTGTAATTGACATTTTCTACTGCGACTCTTAGCAAAAAGCAATAAAAAGACAAGTGGGCATCCTCTTCTGAATGAGAGTGGTGATCACCTGTGACATATTTGTCTTACTACAAGTACCTGCGAGTGACATTTGTACCATGAAGTTTTGAGTGCATAAAAGTGTTGTTACCCTGCTCAGGAAAGGGGCCTAAAAAAATGCAACTTACTTTGATAATCCCTTGAGGAGATTCAGATTTACATTTAGAGAACATATTATTTCTACACAAATAGATCTGAGATTCAAATTGGAGATCTTTGTAATTGGATGCGACAGTGACCATCATTAATGCAATGTGCAGCATTTTCTGTCCCACATTTCTCCAATTATCAACTGTGATTTATTTTGCGACATTGACATTACCTGCACAGAACATCTGGCTGCATTTTGCCGTCTTCTAGCTTCCATTTTAGAAGTGAATGAACCTCTATGGAGGTTTGCTGGACCTCCGTGCAAACAGAAAAGTCCCCAAAGAGATATCAGATGCACTGAAATATCACACTCAGAAATCTTGTCCAAGCGTCCACATGTGAGTTGGGACTGAGCCAGGTTCAGGTAGAGGTTTCTTTCCTCTTAGTCTGAGGGATGTCCACCAGGGCAATATAAATACACTGAACTGAACTGAGATCAGTTTTTACTGTTGGCTCGTGAAACCTGGCATAATGTAACCTTCACATCCAAGGCTTTTGTTGGGTTGAATCCCAGCAGGAATGTTAGCTCAGCTTAGCTGAGTTAGTCGTTTACAGAGATAAAAATCCACCCTGCTGATGGACCAGTTTGTGTGATTGCCACATTTAGCCAGCCCACCTGGGAGCAACACCATGAGAGTGGGATATCCTGTTTAAAAATCCCTGTTCAATCACTCCTCTTGGCTGCTGGTCATGTTGCTGTTGGCATTTTGATTGAATGTTTTCTATTCACACACAGAGACTCCTCTTAATAGCCATTTTCATGTGACAGTGATCTATATGCAGGTAATTACAATTGGCCGTGATGGATAGTGCTGTCAGATTTACCATAATTATTCTGAGATTAAACATGTTTCAGAAGTTCCAAATGTCACAAACCGTTACAGGTTCACTGGGAAATGCTGACTTTTTCGGAGATGCGGAGAATAATTTAGTCAAAATGCTCAATCTCTCACAACAAAGTCCTAAAGATTCTTCAAATATTGTGCAAAAAATTCAAATCCCTTGAACTTTTTCACATTATGTTACACTACAACCACAAATTTTCAATGCATTTTGTCAGGATTTTATGTGACAAAACAACACTATTTAGCACATACTGTAACGGTGAAGCAGAAGGGAAATTATATATGGAAATACTTTCTAGAACCACCTTTCTATGCAATTCTAGCTACAGGTTTTTAGGTATGTTTCTATCAGCTTTGCAAACCATTGAAAGGAATGTTTTGGCTATTTTTAAGTCTTGCCATAGTTACTCAGTTTGATTTACATCTGGACTTTGACTGGGCCAAACAAAAACCTTCTATCTTAGCTGTGGCTGTATTTTAAGGGTTGTTGTCCGCTGGAAGATGAACTTCCAGCCTATCTCAGGTCTTTGGTCTCAGGGTTTCTTCCAGGACTACCCTGCATTTAGCTCTATCCATCTTCTCCTCCAGTTCTTGTATTGCAGCTAAGGTAAAGCATCTCCACAATATGATGTGTCCATCATTATGTGTTCGAGCTGGTGTGCAGTTTTAGTTTTTTGCCACATGTGGCATTTTGCATGTTTGCCTAAAAGTTTAATTTTAGTCCCATCTGACCGGAGCACCATCCCCAACATGGCTTTTGCCAAACTGTAATCAGGACTTCTTAAGGGTTTTCTCTAACAGTAGCTTTTTCTTGCCACTCTTTCATGCAGCTCGAATTATGAAGTTCACGACTAATAGTTGTCCTGATGACAGATTCTCTCCTGAGCTGTTGATCTCTGAGGCTCCTCCAGAGTTGCCATGGGTCTCTGCTGTTCTTCTGATTAATGATCTCCTATCTCAGCCTGTCAGTTTGGGTGGAAGACCCCTCATTCGTAGGTTTGCACTTGTGCCATCCTCTTTCCATGTTCAGATAATGGATTGAACCGAGCTATGTGAGATGCTTAAAGCTTGGTATATTGTTTAAGAGCCTAACCCTGCTTTTGACTCTCCACAGCGTTCTCCCTGACATGTCTGCTGTGTTTGTTATTCTTAGAGAGTGATTTTTATACTGGGATAAAATTACACACAGGTGAACACTGTGCACTAAGAAGGTAACTTCATAAGGCAATTGTCCGCACAGGATTCCACTTTATTTAGGGGTGTCAGAGAAAAATAAGCGGAATGTTGATTGTAGCATAATCACATAAAATACCCATAAAACTCATAGAAAGTTTGGTTTTTGACATTACAAAATGTGAAAAAGTTCAAGGGGTATAAATACTTTGATAAGACACCATACAACTCTTACTTCTGTTCTGGTGTTATATGCCAGACATGCTCTCTCCATGTGTTCATTGTTTAAACTGGATCTCTTAGCACAATGATCGCACACCAGAATGTTGACATAAATTCATATGCTGTTTAAACAAACATGTTTCACCAGCCGGTCCTGTTGTCTGAAACCTTCCAGAGGGGGGGCAGGGATGTTTAACAAAGCAAGAGATATAAGGTGAGATGGGGAAAAAGATGGAGAAATTAATGAAATTTCATATTATATGTCTTTTGTGTGCATTTTCTCTTCTTTGACCAGAAATGGCATTACTTTTTTTTGTTTTTCTGAGCTCTTAATAAATCGTTTTTGTTAAATAAAGATTTTAGAGAGTATAAAATTTAAAGGAATAGCTCTTTAAAAAGCAAGCAAAAATGTTCCTGGCCTGAAAGGACAGATCAGAAAGACAAAACCCTTAAAGCCTGATTGGTCTTATTAAAGGGACTCCTTATCTGGCAATCCTTATTAGCTAGAGAGATGGAGGCGATAATGGACAACTGGCAGGTGGCACTGGACTGTTTAGTGAGCAAAATGAAGCAAAGTTATCGCCAGCCTGGGTGGGGGTTCCTGCGTGTCTCAGATTTTATCCTTTGTGAGCATCAAGATGTGACCATATCAGTCATCATCTGATTCCTGTCCTGGCTCTATATATGTCTTCATGCTGTAGCCATTCATGGACTGACACATGCTCAGAGGGAACAAAAGGAAGGGTGCAGGCAGGAATATTTCTGCTTCAAATGTTTCACATTTCCCTCCTCACTCATACTTTAATCAGCCCATTCTTTTTCATTCTTTTCTGCCGCTGGACTAAAGCTATTTAGCTTAACGTTCAGCAGAAATTCAATATTTTAACTCACTTGTATGTGTGTGTGTATAAATGTATGTATGTATATAAATATATATGTATATGTGTGGAGATGGGTGGGTGTGTATGTGTGTGTTTGTGTGTATAAAATGACCTCACTAGATTTTAATTTTCTTGGGAAGCACTGAAGTTAAGTACAAACAAGCAATAATTTATTTTAAAAACAATAACCTGCGAAAGGAGGAAGCCAAAACTCATGTTAAGCCTATAACTGAGTTTGCAAACCACCATAGGCAGGTTTTTTTCCTTTCAGTGCAAGAAACCTATGGCTGTTTGATAATCTAAAGTTGTAAATATGTGTGTTAACTTTTTATATTAAATAAATCCCTGTTTGTAACATCAGCACTACTGTAACAGTGACAGATAAAGCACAAAATCTGTTGTTAAACCTTAGTGGCTGCTGATTCTTTTGTATCTGAAGGTTTGTTTCAATCGTTCATGTTATGAGTGTCATGATGTTGAGGTTTTAGGTTGGTTTTGTATTTTGAGAGAATTTCTGTTTTGTCTTCCATTCATTCTGAGAAGTTGCGGTCTTGAAGTATTCTCGGTCACTTGCTAAATTGCCAAACCTTTCAGGTCTCCACGCCTGCCTCCCATCTGCTGACAGCACACCCGTTTTCAGCCACTAGTTACACTCTGTAGTGCTTATACCCCTCCTACTCGAGTCCTTCTTTGTAGTTAGCATACTGAAAAGTGTCTCAATGTTTATCTGCACCATGACTTTCCACCTGCATGCCTCTATTTGAATCCACAACTAGCCAGCTGCTTGGGACAACTGGGCTTTTATCACTTCCATCATGCATATTGCAACTTTGCATGACAGGAAACACTCATGGAAGCAGGCAGTTGTGGAGGTAGAACTTCAAATCTGTCTGAATTTGAATAAATTGGATTGAAGAAAATTAATTTGAACTGAACTAGATTAATTAGTTCTGTAATTTGTTTTTCATTGTGAACTGGCATTTTATAAACTACTTGAACATTTCATGATTCAAAATTTATCTTTATTTTTTGTTATGTTTTAGCAACATTAAGCTTTTTAAATAAAATATTCAATTAGTCTCATAATCAATTAAAATTAATCTGAAGGGAGAATTCTTGATCTTTCCATGAAGATATCACTGCCAGATAATAAGACTTATCAGGTGATTTCTGCGTATTTATCAGGATTTAATGCTTATTTAAAAACCACAAAGCAAAATCAACAAGAGCTGCTAACTAATAGATTCAATTACTAAATTTATTATTCAATTCACTCACTAATGGTTACATATGCAAAGGAAACGAACAAAGAAACTAAAGAAGTCATATTTAAAATATTATCTCAACTGATTAAAGATCAAAATTTTCCAAAGGCTAAATTTTTTTATGGTCTATTTCTGCATTGTGATAAATATTTTGATCTGAAAGGCGATAGGAAACAAGTGAGATGAAACACAGGTTTAGAACCACCTTTTATTAATCAGTTTTCAGGACTGGAACTGCCACACTAGAAAATGTAAAAGTGCTTTACTAGGTGAGACGTGGGCTGTCTAACTTACGCTGAGGCAGCTTGCATTTCCACTCAGGCTTGCTTCTTTCCCTATCAGTGGGAAGGATGGCCCAGTTTCAGCAGAGCAGAGGCTCTGCAAGCCAAAGGTCAGTCTAAAACTGGCAAGCAGATAAACAAGGTTGATAATGTTAAAAGGGAAAGCTCCAACAGTATATGGCAGGAAAAACAAAACAAAACCAAAAGATATTTAATCTAACCAGACCTTGAAAGATTGATCAGTGCAATCTCTGATTCAGTCAGGTCAACCCTCTTCATGGTCTGATTCCCAACACAGCTCTGCAGCATGTGCTTGTGAGGGAGGAGACCTAAGTAGGGACTGATCAGCCAATCAGAAAAGGACTAAAAATCATTAGATGAAAGCAGACATGTCTAAAATAAAAGTCTTTCACTTTAGCTAAAATCCCACTAATCTTTTTAATACTTTCATTGAATAAAAGGCTGATTCACTTTCATGGTTTGATTCATGAACAATCAGTATTTAAAGTTTTGATGATCCATAAATTATAATAATGTTTAATGTTTTCTTACTTCAGAATTAGGAAAAATAAGATTGTTCAAATAAGAAAGGTGTTGTGTATTGACAGACAAACAGTTTTTGGGAATAACAACTGAACAAGGTGACATGCTTTGCATTTTTGGGAGATCCTGGGCCTCCATCTGTAGCATCAGTTAAGTGTACATCTATGGTCCATCAAGGACATTTTAAGGCACTTGGAGAAATGCAGTACTAATGGGGAGTTTTTCACATCCTGAAAGTCGATTTCTTTGAGTCTCTCTAGATCACCATGATAACAGAGACTGAACCTAACGTGCTCCAGAGAAGGTTATGAGCTTAGAGTTTCAGTTTAAATCCCATATAAAAAGTTGTAGTTTACCAAATCTTCTCCTGCACAACCGAGACAGAAGAATCCGACACACAGGGAAATACTGATTAATAATACCCAATGAAAGAGCGTCTGATTTATGTAAAATTTATGTCAGATTATCTTATAGCTACAAAGAGCAAGTGCATGTTTAGACTTTGATAAAATTAGCTTTCAATCTTCGGAAAAGTTATATGTCAGTGTCATTTTCTTGATTCTTAATATAAGAACTGGATTTGACTATAAACCGTCTTTAGTTTTTTACACTATGTCTGGGTTTGATAATATGTCCTTCAGACTGCAGATTTAAACATGAATTAGAGACAATATTTGATCTTTATAGATTGTATTTGATTTTGGCCAGTAAAGGTATTTGAACTTTATGTGCGCAAGGTTCAGAGCTAGATTTCTAGTGTATTTTGTTAAAGGTTCAGTGCTTATTGTTGCCCCAACAACACAACGAACACTTTGCTACACTATTTCTCTGCTGTCCTATCTAAAGCAACAATATTCTTACCTCCACACACCTCTTCATCCTCCTCCCATCGGGCGTCTGACTTCAAAGTGCTCAAGCGTCCAACTTGAGGCGCTGAACGCACCATTACATCTTCACGTTAGTTATACATTAGCTTTCCAGCTAATGACTTATGTGTCAGGTTAAAACAACTTTATTCTCAAAACTTTCATGACTGTTCATGAAAACACTTTCCTATAAACTTTTAACCCACCGAACGGCTCTCATTATAAAGAAGACCAGCATGGTTTACTTTGCAAAGTTGTCTTCAGAACCCTTGCTCAAAACAAACAAAAAAAAGGATTTGAGGTGCCATTTGTACAATCTTCCTCTGGACAATACCCCACATATTCCCTGTTACGTTTAGGTCAGGCAGATTTGCTGACCAATCAGGCCCAGTCTTACCATGGTCATTAAACCAGGTACTTTTGTAACAGTTGTAGCACATGTTCTGGATACAAATATGCTTTGTGGCTCTTCAAACTCTGATACCAGCATCTGTCCATTCTCCTTACTAATCCCCCCCAAACTTAAATGGGCTTTGCCTCACAATCATCTAAAATCTGGGGTCATCCCTGTTCCTTCACCCTTTCCTTCGGTAGTTTTTTTTTTTCTTCCACTCATCTTTCCAATAATATGCTTACATACAGCACTCAGCACCAGTGTCTTTACCAATGCCTTTTGGGTCTTAGGGTGTCCATGACTGCCTGCTGAACAGTTGTCAAGTCAGCTGTTTTAACCATAACTGTGTACTCCACAACATAAAATTCCTGGATTTTTTATTGGTCTAGTGTAGCATTGAAATTTTCTGAAAAATTAATGTTGGGGATTTTGCTTGCTGTGAGTCATAAATATCAGTATTAACAAAAATAAACACTTATTAGATGAATTTGTATTTTACTCTGTACACACTGAAATACATTTACTTTAGGTCAACTAAGTAAATTAACTAATTCTTATTAACTGAGATGCAGCTGTAAAAGGCATTTATATTGCCAAATCTAAATAGTTAGAATAGCAGGTTCTTTCGTGGTTGTTATTAGTATTTTTCAGAAACTAAGGTCAAAAATAAAACCTTGCCTAATAATCTAACATTACTAAGGCTGGGGCTGAACATTGTCCTGAGATGATATGCAAAAATCCCAAAATACATTTCTAAATAATTTGCAAATATCATACTTACATCATAAAAAGTGAAAAGAAAGTTATTTGGTGTTGTGTTCTTGTTTCACTGGCAGACTACCTAAATGTCGTAGTCAACCACTTAAATCTGAGATACTGGGGTTTTTCTTGTAGACTGGAAGCTTAAACGTTTGGGAATCACACTGATCATTTGGAGACTTTGGTTTTCAGGAACAACCGGCCAAATACTAATCTGGTCCGAAAAAAGTTTGACTGTTTCTTTATTTTTATTTCAAGATTAAAGGTAAAATCTATATATTTTTAACGGATGAGTACCAAAAAAAGCACCATGTCTCGGGAACCAAAATGAAAACCCTTTTATTTGAGGAGTTGAATTCTATTGAGACATACATGTATTCACCACCATTAAGGCCAACCAAGTTTAAGCGCTTTCTTAGCCTGGGTTAGGGTTATAATATTCCAGAATAAAATAAAAAAAATCTGATCTTTCTGAGACTGAAGTTGGGTACTTGTTCAGTTTTAACAAACACCATTCATGTCAGGACACAGCTTAAGACATTCCTTTCATAATTCAAGTCATTATTGGCTTCAGGATATTAAAAGTAAATGTTATATTGACATTTCAGTAGCTGTGCTTTATTATCTTCACGGGGAAACTCAGAGGTTGTCTTTAGACTTTTGTTTCAGGGATGCAGTAGAAACGCAGCTGATGAATAGAGGTGGAAAACTTCCTAATAAGACTCCCAAATTTACATACAACAATGAAAGAAACATTTTACAGGGGTTTGGAAATGAAACTGAAACCCCGGGGTTTTAGCCCAAAATTTAATTTTTTTGTATGGTGTTGGGCCCCCTTTTGCGGGCAATTAAAAGCGTCAATTTTTTTTCTTGGGGGGAAAATTTGGGAAAAATATCCCCGGGCCCTAAACACTTTTGGGGGGGTCGGGGGAGGGGGATTTTAAGGCATTCTTCCCCTTTCCCCAAAAGGATATTGGGCCAGGTCCAAAATTTTTTTGAATTAAGGGGGGTGGGAGGGAGAAAAAAGGGTTTCCTTTTTTCCCCCTTTTTCCCAAAAAAACCCCCCCAAAGGGGGGCCCCTTTATATTTTTTTTAAAAGATCCCCTGGGGACCCTTTGCAGGAAACTTGGGAAGTTCCAACTTTCCCCCTTTCAGGGGGTTCCCCCAATTTCAAAACCCATCTTTCCCCCCAACATTTCAATTGGCCCGGGGGTTGGTGTATTGGGGGGGGGGCATTTGGTAAATTTCCTGGATACACCCGGAAAAACCCCCCCTTCCCGGGGATACAATGTTTGAACCTTTGGAGGAAAGGGCCCAAGAAGGGTTCGGAAGTCCTTGGCATGGACGCGCCCATTTAGCACAAGTATTGGGCCCAAAGGGGGAAAAAAATTCCCTTTGAAAAAGGGCCAGCCCAACCAATCCTTTTTGATCCCCCCCCCATCCCTTCACTCTGGGCAGGAAAAACAGTCTGGGGGAAACGTTTTTTGGGGGCTTTAAAAAAAACCCCCCCCCGGATGGGGGGGGAAAAAAACAGAAAGGGGGAAAATAATAAGGAACAATACATGTTACATTGTCCCCCACCCCAAAGATTTGGTTTTTTTTTTGCCCCTTTTTGGGGAAACCGATTTTTGGATTATGGGTAAAAGGTTTTTGGCAAAGGAACCCCCGGCCGTTTTATATTTGACCCCGGGGTTGAAGCTAAAGAGGACAGTTCTGGTGGGAAACGGGGGAGATTTGGGGTTTTGGAAAAACTTTTAATTTTCTGCCGGATTGGGGAAGCGTGGAAGGATGAAATTGGGGTTTGGAAACAACACCCCCCCTTTCCAAGACGGGCTTCCTTTCCCGGTTTCCAAGTTAATCCTTTGTTGGATGTGGTTCGTCCCTTTTGTTTGGGTATGCGGGAATTTACCCTGGTTTACCCGGGGGGCCCCCTTGAAACATTCCACAAAAGAACCTTTTGGCTGTTTTTTGGGTCAAGTTTCCGGGGCCCGGGCCAAGCCCCGCCTTCCAACCCTAACCCCCTTTTGTCCCCCTTTTTGAAACCTCGGAAAAGTTTCCCACCCCTTTAAAAATTTTTGGTTTTGGGGAAATTTTGAATTAATTTTTGGGAGCAAAACTTGTTTCTTCCCCTTTGCAAATTGAACCTTCAAAACCCTTTCTGGTGAAAGGAAATCAATGAAGGGTGGTTTAACCCAAGGTTTGGCCCACTTTAGCCATAAAACCCTCCCCCCCACTAAAAACACAGGTGTTAAAGGTTTCATTTTTTTTCCAAACCCCCGTAGATAATTTTGGTTTTTTAGGGCCCAAATTTTCCTTTGGGATTTAAAAACTGAAATTTTACAGTTTAATTTTATGATGTAAATATTTTCCCAGCTATCAAAATCATTTTTCCTTGGGGAAACAAAATTGTGGGGTTTTAATTTTTTTTAAAAAGAAAAAAACATGGAGTAAAGGGTAAGGTTTTTTCCCTAGTTTGATACAATTCTAAGTGGTTTTTACTCAGGTTTAAAATGCTGGTAAAAACCTAAAGGGGGTTTTTTGGGCCTTTGTTTTTTTTGAAATTAAATTTGTTTTCCCCTAAGATGCCAAATTGGATTTTGCTAAAAATTTTTTTTTTAATGCAAACTTTATAGATGTCATTTTTTAAAGAAAAAACTTTTTCCGCTATAAGAATTAAGATCTCTGCCTGATTGTGTAAGGCAACTGGAACTTTTTTTTTCATAAAGGTGGTTTTTGCATCTATTCAAAAGGTTCTTCACTTTTGAAAGGGGGGTTTGGGGATTTTTAAAAAGGCATTAATTTTGGAAAAGGTTCAGAAAAAATTTCATATAAAAAAGGGAAAACCATTAAGGCCCCCTAAGGGGGGGCCCACAAAATGGGGGCCAATTGGGAACAAGGGAAAGTCGAGGGCCTACCCATTCCAATTGGGTTTGGGTCGTTCGGGCCCTGCCCAAACCGCCCCCCTAAAAAAGCCCATGGATTTTAATTTATGGTTTTCCATGACCCTAGGTGTAAATTTTTAACCCCAAAAACCCCCCTGAGAGACGAAAAAACCAGGGCTTAAAGGGGTTTTTCAAAAAGATAAAAATCCGGAGGGGCCCACAGGGGAGTTTTCCCCCTTTCCACTTCGCCCCCTTCCCATGGTTCGGGCAGGTGCTGCTGGGTTTTTTTACAAAATGAAATTTTTTAAACAATTTAAAAAATCCGTTAATACCTTCCCAAAAATTTATGGACCAAATTTTTGGGAGGCTTGATTTGGAATCTGTTTTTTAAAGGGGGCCCCCCGTTTTTGTAAATAGGTGTATATATACGGACAGGATTTAAATTTGTTTTAAAGGGTTGGTGGAGCAACAGATGGCTGGCTGGCTGGCTACCTGTCCATTCCTGCAACATGCCAAAGTCAGAATCCATTCTTTTTTACCCTTTTCCAGACCTAAATCATTATGATATGTATGATAACGAAAGGTTATTTAGGTACAAGTTTTTATTTTTTCCTTTTTGAAAAAATTTTTATAAGCTCCCTGAATGTTTTAACTAGTTAGAAGAGTTTAAAAAAATTTCCAGCAGGGGGAGATAAAGCAAGGTTTTTTATTTTTTGAAACCAAAAATTTTTTACCAAAATGACGGGGAATTGGGAATTTTCTTTTTCCTGTTTTTTTCCCCTCGGGCACTTCACACCCGAGAAAAGAGTTTGGTTTTATTAGAAAATATGTGATTTTTTTTTCCCCTTTTTTTAATGGACCCCTTTGGGATTCTTTTCCACCCTTTAAAATAAACCAGCAGTTCCTCTCAGTCTCTGCCCAGTGACAGTTTCCAAAGCTGTGACATTTATATCCAAATGGTAATTGATTCACAGGAAGCTGTTAGTATGCAGCTACAATTTAGCAACCCTCCTTGTGGGTAAGGCGGAAGACTCAAGCTCTGGAAAAACAGAAAGAAAATCCATGTTTTGCTCCCTAACTGGACACACAAACACGTGGAGATTGTGTGATGGAACGCCGCTGAGGCTCTTATTGATTGAATGCCACAGACAGAATGGAGTTTGTCACAGGCAGTACTCCCCACTCAAGCTGCAGGCTGTGTTTACTGGTGCGTTCTTTACCTTCGAAGTCAGGGCACGAACATCACGGCAACAAACAAGCAGCAGTAATCCTCCTCAAATACTGCAAAGCCTGCTGAACAGAAATAATGGCACCACATCCTGGGAGCCAACTGCATGCAGGGCCTTGTAAAATTGGCAGAGTTGTCACTCATGATTAGAGCTCTGGCCACGGACAGTTACAATTATGACACACTTAACGAGAACAAATGAAGCAATGATTGGCCATATAATGTGACCTCTAGCAACTGCCAGCAGAGCTCATTGTGCGTCCTCGTCGTGCGTTTGCTTTCAGCAGCTGCTAACATGAATGAAGGCAATCGCTCATCATGAAAGGCTCTGCCAAACCACACACATACCGAAAACTTAGGAGTGTAAAAGGATCCACTGAAGCGCCCAAGGACTGTTGTGTTCATTACAGCAATCCAGAACTTCTCAGGAACAGAAGCAATTTGGGGCTGTGCTTTTGCGGCAAAGGTGAAATGAGTTTAGCTCTACAGTCTTACAGCTAAACAAGACGAATGTGTTCTGCAGTTTACAGCCTGCAATTTAGTCTGTCCGTCATGTTCGCGGAACATAGATTATGAAAAGGAAGCAAATCTTCTGCTATTCAAGTTGGGAAGTTGTTTTCTCTCCATCTTTCTTCACATTTACAACAGGACTGATGCAGAACATAAAATATATCAGCAAGCAACAACATCCATTTTTACCTGCCCTCTAACTGACAACCAGATGTTGGTTTTCACACAACATCTGCTTGTACAAGGCTCTCCAACATGCACAGTCTGCCTCTCTGCTTTCAGCTTTAATAACTGCGCCGCAAGCATCGATCTTCACAGAGAAAATTTGAGTTCTGCTCATTGCTTCTGTACCAGCCTGCTTTTATAACAAAGCATGCCTTAAAGCTTTCACTTCCCTGGATCTCACTCTGTGTTCTTCAAGAATTTACCAGGTAATTTTTAATATGCAACTTATCCGGTCAGTGTTGTCCAAACTGCGTATTTCAGTGCTGCCATCGATCCTTTTCTGTTCTTCCTCAAGCTCTGAGGTGTGTCAAACTGAGATAAATGACCAGAATCAAAAAGCAAAGTCCTTGTGGTCCTTCAGCTTTACAACGTTTCATGAGAAAACAAAAATGTCTTCTTTTTGTTTGGTATGATGTATGTTTGTTCTGCTTTATTCACCTGTACAACATGTTGCTCTATTGTTTTGATCATTTTGTGGGGAGCCGAGGAGATAAAATTCGTTGTACAAAAATAGAAGTTTAGCAGTGTCTTCAATCCTAAAATGTGTAAGCTAAATCTTTTAAAGACCAAGTTATGAAAATGTTTGATTCCTTAATTACTGTAGTTTGAAGTAAAACTTCTGAGAACTCCTTTACCCTCTACATTTTTCTCTGTTCATTCCTTGTTGTTTTTGTCTTTGTTGGGGTTTGGTGAATATTTTTAACTGAATGAAAGTCCTTCACACTGTACTCCTATAAATACTGAGGCACTTTTATTCAGTATCCACATGTTCTCCTAAACTGAGATTATAGAGCATTGCAACATCTCTTGCATTATATGTAATGTCTAAAATATATTTAGATTATTATTATTATTTATCTCTTATTTTTATCAATTTTTTCTATTTAAAATTGTTTTTTTCGCTCTGTTTAAAGCTCTATTCACAGTTAGTCACTATAACTCTTTTAGAAAATGTTTGACAGTTGATTGGGAAGATTTTGCACTGAGGTTTCACAAATTTAATTATTCCCTGCAAGACAGAAGAAACACTTTCAATGAAAAAGGCCAAGAAATCAGATATCTTCTCATTTTCATAATATTTAGTCAATAATTCATCAGATCGGCAAGCTCTTCTTCACATGGGAATATGTCTGTGTGACATGTGAGCCGAACAGGCTCACTTAAAATGCACCAAGAAACGTATCATTTAAATTATAAATAAATGCAGGGCTTTGATTTGCATCAGCAGACACTTGAAAATACTTTTGAGCAGGTCAATGGTCAGTCTGAGTTTTATTTTAAATACATTCTATTCATGGCTGAAAACAAAAACATAAAACAGAAATATAAAAACTACTTGATAAAACATTGTATGTCCCTGGGAACCAAACTTCAAGGAAAGAAAGACAAGGCAGGTATAGTAAAAAAAAAACAAGGCAGAAACAATGAAGACAGCATAGCATCTCATTTACAACAAGAGGAGAATGAGTTTCACTTAAATATCCTTTCCAGTGGCCTTGAATACAAGCTTTGAGAAGTTTTGCTCAGCTTTACGATGCCGTTTTACATTTGAACAGTAGTTTTTAATGTTTTCCAAGCGCAAAATAAAGCCACAAAGAAATCATTTAATGAATATTAAAACTGAAAAAGTGAGTAACAATTTTAAACTTCTACATTTTCAAATTCATATTTTTAAATTACAAAAATTAGGATGGATGGATGGATGGTTCTGTGTTAAACAAAGTCTAAATCTTAGGCTTGTCAAATCTAAAGTGGATTATTAACTAAAAAATACAGATTATCATAATCTGATACCTTAATTTGTTACTAAAAAACCCATAAATTAGGAGTATCAGAGCTTTGTGTGGCTTCTAGGCCAGCAACAGTTTAGTTTAAGGCTCCAGTTTGAAACCCCAAACTTAGAGGTTCCAGAGACACAAAATAAGGAAAACGGACCTTTTAAGTTACCGCTAAAGTATCTAATATAGATATAAATCAACATGAAAATCAATGTTGTTTTTCTAAAATTCACATTTTTACATTTTATATATTAGGATTAAGGATAAAATTAGTCTATTTATTGACTATAACCACTTGTCCTTGCAGGGTCCTGGAGGTGCTGGTACCTATCTGCAGCGGTCATTGGGCGAGAGGCAGTGTAGACCCTGGACAGGTCACCAGTCCAACACTGGACGACACAGACACACACAGGACGAACATCTATTTATATACACTCATTCCTAGGGGCAATTTACACAGACCAATTAACCTAACAGTCATGTTTTGACTGTAGGAAGAACCTGGAGTACCCAGAAAGAACTCACACAAGAACGGGGAGAAAATGCAAACTCCATGCAGAAAGCCCCCAGGCCGGGATTCAAACTCAGGACCTTCTTGCCGTGAGGCAACAGCGCTACCAACTGTGTCCAAGAATAAAGAGTAGAGACAGAAACCTTTTTAATCTTTTTTCTATATTCCCATGAAGACTTGGAAAATGATAAGATCAGGTATATTTTTTTCTAAATTGCAGAACGTTGTAGGTAGGTCATCGGTGGTTTCCACCACTGGGGTTGAATCAAATAACAAAAAAAGAACATGGTGAAAGCTCATTTATGTTATAAATAGTAAAAACAACATATGTAATACATTAGTTCCCTGTAAAAACTGACAGCCCCCTTAGCTTAAATGCCTTATTTTATCTGATAATCTCCACTTGTTATGAACACATAATGTAAGTTTATGTGTCTTCAATGTTTAACTTATAGTTAGTAAATTGTCCTGACTGATCTTAAGCTTGTTAGATTTGAGACCATGCAAATCTTAAAGTTGACTTTACTGACTTTACTTCAGAGTTAACAAATAAAATGTATAACAGTGATGCTGTTCATGGCCTTTCTAACCCAGTTTTCAGGAGTACATTGACTTAAAAGTAGTTGCTGTATTCTCAACCAGTAGGTTGTAGCTACTGTGGAAGATAAGTCATTGTTAACAGTTTAGTCGGTGCAAGAAAGGCTTTTTTTCACTAACACGTACAAAATAACACCATCTGTTTTTATTTAGCGCTGCATTTTCTCATATTCTTTTGACACCATGTATGCAGTTTCTGCTTTTGCATCACGGCCGAATGTATAATTTAAAATTAACCAGTGTTTCCAAAGTTAACTTACAGAAGAGTTGATAACTTAAAAACGTTTTTTTTCCTGATACTTCCATAGCTGATTATAAATCCACACCTGCTCTATGTTTGCCAGATAAAAGAAAAATGTTCCCAGCAGCTCAAAATCACACAACCAATGGCGCAATTGCATTTGTATTCATCACAGAGCTTTTAAACCATGTTGATGCTGCCTGGCTCATTAACTAAGACAACAGAACGGACCTTTGAACAGGGATGGTGTCAAAGGAGAGTAATTCCCCTCTGCACTTGAACTGGGGCAGGCACTTTGGTTGGCCGAGCAAAATCAAGACCCAAATAAAATCCCTGATTGAAAGATGAAATATAGACCAGCCAGACATAAGTGCGGGAATGTGGGGCAAATATCCTTGATGATAATCAACACGACAATTACAAGGCGAGTGCTTTCAAGAGCTTTCCTTCTGTAAAGCAGGAGGCTGTAATGCATTCCCAGCATGTTGTTTTGTGATGTCTGATGTGGAAAAACAAGCCGGGAGCTTAAGATTTCTTCATTTATCATGTTATTTCTTTGTGAAAATAGGGCTTCATTAGTCTTCAGCCCATTCCAACCCCATTGTTACCTGTCAGAGCTTTTTTGCTGAGACCAGCTCTACACATTCAGACCTGTTTAACACTCATGGACAATCCTTCTTTTTGTCTCCAACGTGCTTTCTGATGTGCTATTTTGACTGACAGAGAAATTTAGAGCCAATTTGCAAATGCTGCCTTCCAGGGCATCCACAGTGGAAGGAAATTTGTCAAATGCCTTTTTTCTTGTCTTCCTGTCATATTATCAGTTCAGTGATATGGACTTAGACACATTTCTCTCAAAGACCTGCAAGGTTGGATTCCTCTAATGATGTACTAGCTGGCGATTAATGTCCAGTTTCTATTCTTCTTCGGTCCAGATAGAAAGGCTTTGGCAAGATAAAGTCAAATAAGAGTGTGCAGTCAAGGTAATACTTATAATTATGATTATGTTTAAATTCATCTGTCAGGAAAGAATTGTTGGGGATGGACTGGCCATCAGGACATTTCCTGGTGGCTTGTCCCCCTTCTGTGATCGCTGAGGGGCGGGTCATGGTTTGGTTCGGGTCATGCTTAAAAAACAATCCATGCCATTCGTGTGGCTCACTCGGGTATCTGCCTTGCTAAAAATTCCCACAGACTGCAGTAGCGATAGATAAAGACAGACACACACATTGCTTTTTTACTCAGGCTGTCTGACACAGCAGTGCAGACACACAGCAGGCGGCGCGCCGGATAACTAGACTATGTAAAATGGAGCAAGAACGACAGTTAAAGGAGGGTAGCTCCACTTTGAGGAACTAAGGGAGTGAAACTGACTTAATAAAACATTTTAACTGCAAATTTTAAAATATGGTTAACGAAAAGGATATTTATTTAATGCTAAAATGTCCAGAAATTCAGCTTTAGTGTTTGCTTCATAAACTCCACTAAGAAATTATATAACTGTTGAAAACTTTTATTTTATTTAACCTTTATTTAACTAGGTAACATCGAGTTGAAATTGAGAAAATATTTGTTGTTATATAAATATCGTCAATGCATAAATATAATCAGTTAGTGAATTTGAATAGATGGGACATTATGGGTGGATTTTGGATTTTTCTTTGCAATGGTGGTGAAGAAAGCAGCGTCAGTACAGCGAGCAGCACTGGAGCTGCAAGAGCTCCTGCTGTCATGGAGGTGGTGGACCGCAGCAGTAAGGAGTGAGAACGGGAACCTTCAGGTAGAGATTTAAGAGCACAAAACACACCTGCAGGCTCTGCTTTTAGAATACTTTGTGACTCACTCATATTGGTCTGAATACAACTAACTTTACAAGCGTTGATTATTTAAAATGTTTCATTTTGCAGAGCAGCCAGAAGTACAGAGAGAGAGAGAGAGATGGGGAAAGATAAGGACAGTGGAAGTCATTAAAGTCAAGAGAAGCCATTTGATTATTTTTCCCGCCCTGACAAAAAGGATTTGGGTTTATAGTTCAGTACCACCTAAATCTTTTCTACATTTGTCATGTGATTACAACAAAATTTAGGCTACTTTATTAGCATTGTATTTGGTATTATAAGTGGAGAAATAATACACAGATAACACGAAAACATGGTGTTCATTTGCATTTAGCCTCTCTGAGTCAATACTTTGCAGACCAGACTGGCGCTGACCTTTTACACCAACTACTGCTGCAAGTCTTTTAAGATCTCTACAAGCTTTGCACTTCTACAGACAGAAAATTTGGCCCATTCTCTACGTCAAGAACAGTCAGATTGGATGGAGAATCTGTCAGGTTTGCCGCACATTTTCAATTAGATTCAGGTCTGGACAAATATGCTCCAATTCAAACCATTTTATCATAGCTCTGGCTGAATTTAGGGCCCTTGACCTGCTGGAAGGTAAACCTCCACCGCAGTCTCATGTCTTTGTCCTGTATTTAGCTCCATTCATCTTGCCCTCACCTCTGATCAGCTTCCCTATCCCTGCCTAAGGAAATCATCCCCACACCATGATTCTGCCACCATCATGTTTCACTGTGATGATGGTGCATTCAGGCTGATGCGGAGTGGTAGTTTTTTGCCACATGTATAACTTTGTATGTTGGCCAAAATGATAACTTTTGGTCTCATCTGACCAAATCACCTTCTTCCACATGTTTGCTGTGTCCCCTGCATGGTTAGTTGCAAAATGCAAGCAGGAGCTTTATAGCTTTCTCTCAACAATGGCGTTCTTTTGCCACTCTTTCAAGTCTAATGAAGACTAATACTTGTCTTGTCAACAGGTTCTCCCACCTGAGCTGTGGATTGCTGTGAGTCCTCCAGTTGCCTTGGACCTGTTAGCTGCTACTCTGAATAATGCTCTCCTTCACCAGCCTTTTCGTTTAGTTGGATGATTTCTCAAGGCAATTTGTTTACTGTTTGAATTTTAAATAGCCTTTTTCTAGTCATTCTGACTTTACACTAGAGCCTCATTCACCCACTCACAAATGCGCAGACATTTGTACACTGACACAGAGGCAACGACAAGTGCTCTGCAAAGGATATTAGTGTAACGGGAGCTGAAGAAAAACTCACAGCCCACTTTTCAGATTCTTACTTGTAAAGAGTTTTCAAACCATGAGACATTTTCCTTCAGCTTCACAATTATGCTACTACTGCGCTGGTCTTACACCTAAAGTGGCAACAAATACAGAGACATTTGTGGTTGCAATGTTCAAAAGGTATTGATACATCTGCAAGGCTGTAACAACCCAAAGTTTGGGCTCGGCTTTATATTGATGGAAATCAAAACAAAGTATTTAAATGTTCTTACCTGAAAATTCAGTGTTCATAATAAAAACAGCCTCTCAGAGTTGGGCAACATTTTTTTTCAGAAGAGGAACATGAACTTAAATCCTGTTGTTTCGCTGCTTGTTCTCCAAACACATCTCGGATGCGATATTTTAGGACTTTCCTTGTATTTGCTTGCTTGTTTAAAAAATGTCTGCCTGAACACAGTGGTAATGGAGATGTTTTCATGATGAAGTTTGGAAGTAGAGATAAATATGTCTATAACCTGAAAATTAGAGAATCATTGCTATGAGAAAAGGAAAATAACTTAAGTCCTGACAATGGCAAGTGGCTGAACCTTCACTTCAACTGTTTTTTTACTTATTTTTAATGGTTTCTGTTCTGGCATTCACGGCAGCCTGGGCAGATAATAGTCTGCAAGGAGAGGTCCAAGGAGAGGTCCAAAGGCCCAGACTGGACTGCGGGCCAGCTAAGCAGTCCAGTGGCCCATACTGTCATTTTTAAAATATAAAAATTGCAGATAGACCAAGACAAAGTAGTGCATCATTATGATGTGGTAGAAAAAAGGTTTTTCAATATCTTTTACACATAAAAATCTGACAAGTGTGCCTTGCAAAAAATAACTTTCTTCTTCCTGCTTGTCCATAAAGGCCAGATTTGGGGTCTGCATGACTAATATTAATGTTGTCCTGTCAGAAGCTGGATTTAAAATGAGAATAAATATCAAATATAAACATAATCTGAGAAATAAAGCAACAGCTACAAATGTAAAGGTATTTGGGATGTAGATCAGACCCCTCCCACTCATATTGGTTCATAACATTTGCTTCATTCCAACATAGTTTAGTTAAAATAAACACTGATTATTTTAGTATTTGCCTGTTTTAAGAAAAAGCTACATTTAATAAAATAAATAGTTGACATAAAGTAGCATAAAACATTTGTCTAAAGACTGAAAGGGGCTAGTATTTTAACAGGATAGCAGGTAAAATGTGGGCTGCTAGGGGGTGGGGGGGATTTGTTACCCTATCCCTGAATATATAGGCTATAAAGAGCAAATAATTCTGATTTTGTATTCATAAAATCAAGAAAAAAAACTGTTTTCAACACTATATTATTTACTATTTAATATACAGGGCAACATTATTTATAACATTTGAATTTTTCCAAATTTTACATGGACTATTAAAATTATTTAGTCCAGTCCATCATGACCAAGCGACACAGCAGACAGGTCAGGGAGAAAGTTATGGAGAAGGGAAGTTTAAAACAGGGTTAGATTATAAACAATATACTAAACATCTCAACAAACATCTGGAACAGGGTTCTCTATCCAGACTGAACTATTTGGCCTCAATGTGTGGCAAAAAATCTAAAACTGCTTGTTAACCTGAACAAAAAATCACCAGTGTAAAATTGGCAAATTTAAGTCTCTGGATGTGCAAAGCTGTAGAGACACTCCCCAAAATGTTAAAAACACATAATTTTCCTTCCACCTCACAGTTCAGCACTACTTTGTGTTGGTCAATCAAATGCAATCTAAATGAAATACATTAAAGTTGGTCTTTGTAATGCATCAACATGTGAAAATGTTTAACGTTGTAAGAAACTGTGGAAAAAAACCTGAAGGTTTTTGCTTGTGAAGTTGCGCTCACCATAAGGTTTTAACTAGTGATCATTTCTTGTACCTGCATACAGATAATGCACTCCTGTTAATTGTTTATTTCATTTAATATTTAAAACAGATTTAATGAAGCAAGCTTTATTTAAATTTGCTTTAAAAAAATACTCTGAACCTCTTACCTTCACAAGACACCATGCAAGTGCTGAAGGACCTTTATGAGGGTTGTAAGTTTGACACATTGAATGTTGGAGAACATCTAATCAAATATTTCCTCAGTTCATCAGTGCAGTCAAAGTAGAAACTCTGCTCTGTGAAGTAATAACTGCAGACCTTGGTTCAACAACATTCACCTTGCTCAAATAGCGCTCAGGCTGGCTAAAACAAATAAATCTCAGCAGTGGCTTCAGTCGGCACACCAGATGGATGAGCTTTGACACGTCGCATAATAACAGAGTGAGTGAGGGCGCGGACTTCAGAACAATGACAGCAAAGTATTTCAAAGTCAATTTGAAACGACTTCCTTTCTCTGTCAAAATGAGCTGTCTGAGTGTTTTAATGTGGTCATTTCCACCATCTGGTGCAGCAGGTTTTACCAGATTAAAACATATTTGTGGATGTCATTAAACCTCCATCAGAAACCGAAAAAAACCTGCCCTTTATTAACTCGTTTACCCTTCAGCTACAACCAGCAGCTCTCCAGGGTTGGCCATTAGGGCATACTGTGGTATATCAATGTAAAGTATAGAAGTTTTTAAATATATACTATATGACTACAAACCATATTGAAACATACATTTCTAGAAAAACATCCACAATTGTGAGCTAAGCTTAAAGTCACAGTACTGATGCCTATTTACAATCCTGGTGTAAAAAATATCAGTTACATTGAAGCTGCAGGAGGATATTTGGCTGGGGAACCTCGGGGTCTTACCTCTGGATCAAGTGGTTCTACTATCTTCAAGCTAAGACCTTCACTGTGCACTGAATTAGGACAAAGGTCCAGCTACATTCCAACCCTCACCTACACTCTGGAGACATATAGCATGAACAAAAGACAGAGATCCTGGATACAAGCAAATAATTAAGCTCTTTAGCTCTACGAGGAGCATAGGGTAGAGCTACTGCTCCTCCACATCAAAGGGTGTCTGATAAAGATGATGCAGGTATCTGATATGTGCACCTCCTGGACAGCTCGATTTAAAGGTTCTCCAGGCACATCCGTCATGGGGGAAACCTAAGGGCAGACCTAGAGCACACTGGAGGGACTATTTATCCCTTCTGGAATGCAAATGACTTGGGATCCCAGGAGAATGAGCTGCAGTGTTGTTGGGGAGAGGGGTGTATAACTTCCCCACCACCTGATCTTGGAAAAGTCGAAGGCTATGTAGAACCTTTTTAAGAAAGCAGAGCAAGTTGAAAGCTCCTACACCACACTAAGGTCGTTTCCCCAAAGTTTTTTAATGAATTCTGGGATTCCTTCAATATTATTAAATTAATCAAAGATCCAAAAAGCAGGAACAGGGAGTCTGGGTGCTTGTTAAAAATTAAAAGTACAGCAGTTCAGGAGCCACTTGCAGCTTTTGCAAAATTTTATTTGAAGCAGTAGTAACAGAGGTGCTTTCACTATCAACAACTTTTTAAAAAAGCTACATTTCTAAGTCTCTGGAGAATTAAAAACCTTCACCCAAGTTCTTTGCTAATAATAATACAAGGAACATCATGAACACGTTTTCCTCAAGGCAAAGTGGAGCTACTAAGAATTTAAACACACAACCTTTTTTAATTTTCTAATGCAAAGGAATAAATCATGTTTCAAATGGAGACATTATGCTGGCAAATACTTAATCAAGAGTTACTCAGATCAATGTTGGGAACAGAAAATCCTGAATGGGATTTAAATCCCGCAATCCAAAAATGTACCAATCAGGCCTTAACTGCCTGAAACTAATTTTTGTTCTTCCTTCTAATATTTCTAACGCATAAACTAATTTGTGTAAACGTTGTTGCTTTTCTATGATAACATGTAACAAATATTGATAATATAGCAAGAAATGTGCATTAGCTTCTTGATAGAAGTAATAGTTATTACGCCTACAGGAAAGGATTTCCCCCAATTATGAATTAAGTTCCTCGTCTGGTGAGGGCCCAAACGCAGTCATAAGGCAGGCAGGAGCACAGATATAAGGTAAAATGTTTATTCAAAAGGGAAAACTTAGAAAAATCACAGTCCTGAGAAGGAACAGGAACAGAAATTCGGTAAGGAAGAAAACGGACACAGCAACAGAGAGACCAACAAGGAGCCAATGTTCACAGGAGAATCGGACAAACACTAAGTATAATAGGATGGCTATATACTGTGCTCAGGGAGAATAATTACTGGGACAACAAACAGGTGAGGCTGATTGACTAAATATGGATCAACTGTAGAGGAGCATGACCAGAAAGGACTAAGGGAGATAAATGAAAAAAAAACTGCATTTCAACTAACAAGAAACACAGGCCAATTGCTCTGTGCATCTGTCATAAAAGAAAGAGTGAAGGTTTGATTTGTGTTTGGACTGAACGATATGAAGTTAGAAAACTGTGCTAAGCCTCAAATATCGTTTGGGTAACACATCAGTGACAGCACTGAAGAAAAGGCAAATAAATCTACATCCCATAATTATTAAAAACGGTAGGTTTCGAAGGGCACAAACAGTTTTTTTAAACTTTGATTTCACTGTAAATTGCTGGTGTAGATATGTGTCACATTTAGACAACATGTCAGCTTGTCTTTAACCCAACCACATTATCTATCTGCAGCATGTTGCAAAATTTGCATTTTCTAGATATTCATTTATCTGAAAACAACCGCAAACTTTCTGTAGGCACAAAAGGAAATATGTCTCCTACTTAAATACATTCATTTAAAAGTTGTGTAACAAGCTACATGAATAAAATCACTGGTTCCAAACAATACCCAACATTGCCTTGGAACGTAGGCCTTGTCCTGCAACTTCAGATTTTGTCACATCAGAACTATTGATCCAACTCAAACCTGATTCCTAAACTTCGACAGTAACTAAATGCTTTTCGCGAACCCCTCTCCCCTCACTTGGAAAAGTATTGATTTATAATTCCCAACACACACAAACTGTGTGTGCACCCAGATGAACGCCTCCTCTCTTCCAAAACACTTTTCTTAAGCACAGCTATTTTCCTGTTTTTTCCACCTCTGCGAGTTATCGAGTAAAACCTGCAGGGACGCGACCGATGAACCGCGGAGGTGGATCCTTGGTTGAGGGGGTGATTGGGTAATTAACGGGGGTAACTGAACTGGTGACGCGGGCGGAGGGTGGAGGAAAGACCGCAGAGAGAGAGGAGGCGGGCCGGAGAGGAGGGGGAGAGGTCTTGGCTCTTGTCTTACGAAGGCGCTTGATTCAGTAGCTGAGACGGCGCGACGCTCACCGGCCACTCCGAAGCTTGTAAGTCTTCTTCTACTTTTCTCATCGTTCTGCTTTTCACACGTCTTCAGTTTTTTGTCTTTTATTAGAGAATCATTAAAGTTAAGGTTCAGTTGTTTGAGGAAGTCTGAAGAACTGTAAAAATCTGAAGTTTGTGCGTAAAATGAAGGACGCGCAGTTTTATTCCTCATGTACTCCATGCATAAATTACAAATTTTAGGATGAATTAAGAGGAAACCAAACATTTAATCAGATCCAACAAGCGTAATGGGGACCTGGGCGCTATCCGTGGTGCTTAAAGTACTTGGAGTATCATTTTACAGTTATTCTTTCCTTAACAGCCTCTAATGAAGTTAATCTTAGCGACGTTTTAATAACAAACCTCTCACCCCTCTCCACAGTGTAACCCCGAGCCTTTACAGATTCGGACAAAATACAGGTTTCCCCATTTGACATCTGCTCGCTTCCGCCTCTGTGCGCACAGCTTCCAGAAAGAAACTTGCCAGAAATTGTGTTGTGATCGCCAAAGTGTCAGAAGATGCCTAATGAAGTAAAAATCAACCACTCAGGGTCCGCGAGTTTGAGCTTGGCACAAACGAGAGTACATGAGGTGAAGAAAAGCGCAAGAGGCTCCACTCGATAAGAAGTAGAAGAGTGAATATTCAGAGCAGATAAACCAAAAGAGAGTGGAGGTCAACAAGCCAACACCAGCGAGTCCTCAAATGATGGGGATAAAGCACCTCCTGCTTCTTTTGATTTACTTAGACCCGCTAAATGTCCTGTGCGCCGCTGCCACCGCCAACAAGAGGAGCAAACCCCCTCCGAGGAGGAACCCGAAGGCGAAGGAGGAGAACGCAAGCGCCACTGCTTTCCCCGCTGCCATCCCACGGAAAATCACCCAAGTTCAAGCTCCCTTGGTGGTTCAGCACGATACCTGCATGGGCTACTACGACGTGAGCGGCCAGTACGACAAGGAGTTCGCCTGCAACAACACGGACCACCGCTTCTGCTGCGGCAGCTGCTTCCTGCGCTTCTGCTGTGCAGACCGCGGCAAGCGGCTGGAGCAAAAGAGCTGCACCAACTACAACACCCCGGACTGGATCAAAACCCAGTCCCCCTCACCAGCGCCCACGGGGGACACATACGACCCAGAGCTGGACCAGACCAACACCACGGTGTACATCACCTGCGGGGTCATTGCGCTCATCATCGCCATTGGGATTTCTGCTAAAGTTGCCTATGATAAAGCCACGAAGCCCCCTCAGGAGATGAATGTGCACAGGTAAGATTGTTCAGAGTATTCCAACTCATTCTGAGCGAGTGCATAGAGTTCCTTGCAAAATATTCAGACCCCATGAACCTTTTCGCATGTTGCAACATCAAAACAAACTTTAATGTAGTTCCCTGTAATGTTATGTGACACACCAACAGACAGTGGTGCAGAATCTTTAAGCGAAAGAAAATGGATACCAGGTTTAATTTTTTTTACAAAAAAATATCTCAAAAGTGTGGCATGCATTTGTATTCAGCCCCCTGAGTCAATACTTTGTAGAACCAGCTTTTGTCGCAATTAAAGCTACAGAACATTTTGTTTCAGCCTTGTCAAAGATTCATAATTCGATTACTACCACACTATTCTAACACATGCTTAGTCTAACCCATATCATTGGAGCTCTGGCTGTTTGGTTGTTGTTCTGCTGGAAGTTGAACCTCCACCCGAGTTTCCAGTCTTCTGCAGCCTCTAACAGCTTTTCTTCCAGATTTGTCCTGTATTTAGCTCCATCCATCTTACCATGAACTATGACCAGCTTCCCATTCCCAGCTGAAGAAAAGCATCCCCACATCATGATTCTGCCATCACCTTGTTTTATTGTGTGGATGGCGTGCCCAGGCAGTTGTGAAGAGTTAGTTTTCCACCGTACACTGTGGCAAAGTTGAATTCTCATCTGGTGAAAGCACATTCTCTTACTTGTTTGTTCAGATGTTCAAAGCTAAACCTGCTTTAAACCTCTCCACAACATTCTCCCTGACCTGTCAGTTCTTTGGTCTTCATGATGCTGTTATGCTGAGAGTAATTTACTGATAGGTGCATTTTGTTTACTAATTAGGTTATTTCTGAAAACAGTAGGTTGTAGTAGATTTTATTTAGATGTAAAATAATAAAGGGTTGCTGAATATAAAAACGTGCCACACTTTTTAGTGTAAAATATTTCAAAACCATGTATGATTTGGTAAATTCATCATGTTCTGTCACTCAAAATCCAAATAAAACACACTAAAGTGGGTGGCTATAACAAAATATGCATTTTTTCTTTATTTTTGTAAGCAAAATCCGAATAACTAACAGATAAAATTGTACCCACACCTTTAATGTTGGCTCCACCTAACTTATTTGGAACCCGTTTTAATGTATAAGGTAAGGATGAGTCTGTTTTCCATGGTTTACTTTTATTTCTGTCCAAATGTTGAGTTTGTGTGATTTGATAGCAAACGAGCTTTAGAAGAATGAAAAAAATGCCACAGAAAACAGTATGAGCGATACTCCCAGATGGGAGTGGTCTGTTCTACATCGAGAAAATCTTCATTAGCAGCTGAATCAACTAAACTGTCGAAGTGACTCTGTGAGCAATGCTAAGGCAAATATTTGTCCCCACTAGTTTTCATCCTAAATCAAACCTTCCAGGACCCTTTCAGTTATTTTCTTGAGATCTTGCAGGTTGCACAATTTCCGGAAGAACAGGGTCATAAGACCACTGTACATTTTGTTTAATCAATAGCTAAATCCTCTCTGAGCTCATTGAAAGACAACGTTTTGGAATAGCTGCTGCAAACTGCACATACCATACCTCCTCCTACACAACTCCTTCCATACTTATTTGCACCCCTGGTGTGTGTACTACAACGTAAAATTAATTAATATTTATTGCAGAAGCTGATCTCATACTGAAAATAGGTGAAAATGATCTAACCTTTAATTTCACTACATTTCTTCAGTGGGGGAAATCCCTCGTTAGGAAATAATAGGTTATTACTATTGAAATTAATACTGCATAATATTATGAATAATGATATGTAATATTATAATAATATCATCCTGTAATTGTAACTGTTGATAAGAGTATCTTCATGTTCATAATATGTGAATATTAATATCAGTATTGTTATTGATATATTGATAATAATATGTTAATTTTAATATCAACAGTTAAAATTATTATCCTTTAACTATAACTGCAAAACCTCTTTTTGCCAACAGGATAGCATTCAGTGTCCTATAACCGTTTAGTCAGTTAGAGCATACAGAGCGAGGGGATCTTTGCACCATTCCTCTCTTTCAAACTCCAGCCCTGGAGGGCCACTGTTCCAGACCTTTTAGATAGTGACTCTGACTCAGTGGGAAGATTAGTCGTCTTGCAATCTGAAAGTTGCGGTTTTGATTCCCTGGGCAAGGCACTTAACCTCAAGTTGCCTCCTGATCCACATACTGGTGTATGGTGTGTGAATGCAGCTCTGGTGTAAAGCGCTTTGAATGGTCGGTAAGACTGGAAAAGCTCTGTAAAAATTTAGTCCATTTACCATGTTTCTCTGCTTGAAAACACCTGAGTTAAATGAGTAAGTCATTAGCAGGACTCTGTAGAACCAGACTGCATGCTGAAGGAATATTTTAGCCTTTTGATTTTGGTGCACTGAACCAGGGATGCAGCAAAAAGTTGCAGAACACCGGCTTTCTGAGGACTGGCATTTGAGATCCCTGCTCTAAATGGTCCAGAGTCCTGGTTCCTCTTTCTTGGTCTCTTCTTGTTAGCTCAGCCCATTAGGTCTTTGGACAGAGATGGCAAAGAGAGAGGTTTGACGTTGTGTCCACTGAAGCATTTCTGTGTTGATCTGGTGTTATGTTTTGAGTCCTTATCTCACTGAAAGACCCGGTATCATACATTTTCAGTTATTAGGCCAGCAGATTTTAATTAAATGTGGGGATATTTTAAAGAGTTTCTTATGTAATGAACTCTAAAAAGGTTTCCATTCCATTGAAAAAACAAACTGAAAGCATAACAGATCCTTCATCGTGCTTAACAATGGTCATCAAATAGTTTTCCACATATTTATCCTTGTTATACACCAAACTCATCTGAAGTGTTTGTTGCTTTAAAGCTCAATCTTAGTCTAATTTGACCAAAGCTCTTAGTTCCAGTTAAAGTCCCAGCAGAGTTTTCACATGTTTATGTTTGTGATGGTAGGACAGAAAAGGCTTTTTCCTGTCCTCAACAACTGCTAGCCATATAATTGGTGTCCAATTTTATAGAGACTTATGTGACCTTAAGATGCCACTCTTTGCAGTTCTGCCATACGTACCATCCTCCTCACTGTGCATGGTGGTTAGTTAAACATAGGTCAACACCCTGCCTTGCTAGTGGCTATAAAAAATCACATTATATTTTATGACATAGATCTTTTTCCTCATTCAGGGACCCCAGCTTCCTGATATTTGGTAGCTTTTCAAATCAGCTTTAGGCAGAGGGACTCGTTTATGGGCAGAAACTTGTGCCATCAGAAATTAAATTTGAGTTGCTCAGACTGAATCTCTGTTCGTGTAATTTTAAATGAAATACATTGGCTTGAAAATTAATTTTACTGAATTGAAACTGAATTTAACGGCTTTAGATAATATGTATTTGCCTTAAAATGTATTTCACTTTCAGTTCTATTCTTCAATTTCAGTTCTTGTTGTGTCACACATCCAGGTCCTTGAGAAAGCCAGAGTAATCAAACACAGATTCCCTGATTTACGTTTTACATCAGGTAAAACATCCTTTACAGCATTTTAAGCTGGAGCAGTGCTACGTGCATGAGGTTAGCGGATGTCAATCCCCAAGTCGAATCACCATCTGATGGACTAATTGTAAAAACTTTGCTACCTATAGCTAGTGTGTTGTTGTGTTACGTCACTCAGCGTTTCCCTATCGATGGGGAACTACAGATCTAATGGGGTTTTTAAACTGGATTTGTTTTATTTGTAATGTGATTTTAAATTTAGTCTTTGGCTTGGTTAAAGATTTTGTTTTCTCAAACATGTATGAAGATACTACAAAATCACCGAAGTCCAAGAAGATACAAACTAAATCGAAATAAAAATTACTTTAATTGTATAATTTTAGACAAAAATCACACAAAGGTAAGAAAGAACATCAAAACTACAGGCCCTCCACAATTACTGGCATTCCTGGTAACGATGTGTAAAAAGCCCTTAAAATGAATTCACTTTTAATGCAGGAGCATAATCTTAAACTGAAACTCTTAAACATCAAACCTTATATTTTAGTAGTTTAACTCATCAGGAAAAAATGTTTCTTTAACAAATTCATTAGTGCCACAATTCATCATCGATAATAATTCCCAAACAATACTCGCCCATATAAAAAGTAGAGCAATAGTAAAAATGTTAAAAAGAGCTGAAGATGTTGCAAAGTTAGATCAAGACCCACGTTTATCTTATCACCACTCACAGAGATTTTACCAAAGTTCATTGATAGAAAATTGCTGGCATTACCAAGTCTTCATAAAATCCTTAATAAAATATCAACAAGACCGATGGTTGTTTGGGACAAAGAAAAGGCCTTTTCTGTCCTACCGTCACAAACGTAAAAGTGTAGTTTGCTAATCTCTCCTCAGAATTTAACTGAAACTGGGTCATGGTCAAATAGGACAATGGCAAGAAATACTCCATGTGGGTCTAGTCGAAACAAAGCAGAATATGTGGAAAAAGCAGTTTATGCCCAAAAGGATCCATGATGATGTGGACCTACAGGGGTTGGACAATGAAACTGAAACACCTGTCATTTTAGTGTGGGAGGTTTCATGGCTAAATTGGACCAGCCTGGTAGCCAGTCTTCATTGATTGCACATTGCACCAGTAAGAGCAGAGTGTGAAGGTTCAATTAGCAGGGTAAGAGCACAGTTTTGCTCAAAATATTGAATGCACACAACATTATGGCTGACATACCAGAGTTCGAAAGAGGACAAATTGTTGGTGCACGTCTTGCTGGCGCATCTGTGACCAAGACAGCAAGTCTTTGCTCCACAGGGTCAATATACACGGCCGGGCTGCTATAGCCAAACCTTTGGTCACTCATGCCAATGCCAAACGTCGGTTTCAATGGTGCAAGGAGCGCAAATCTTGGGCTGCGGACAATGTGAAACATGTATTGTTCTCTGATGAGTCCACCTTTACTGTTTTCCCCACATCCGGGAGAGTTACGCTGTGGAGAAGCCCCAAAGAAGCGTACCACCCAGACTGTTGCATGTCCACAGTGAAGCATTGGGGTGGATCAGTGATGGTTTGGGCTGCCATATCATGGCATTCCCTAGGCCCAATACTTGTGCTAGATGGGCGCGTCACTGCCAAGGACTACCGAACCATTCTTGAGGACCATGTGCATCCAATGGTTCAAACATTGTATCCTGAAGGCGGTGCCATGTATCAGGATGACAATGCACCAATACACACAGCAAGACTGGTGAAAGATTGGTTTGATGAACTTGAAAGTGAAGTTGAACATCTCCCATGGCCTGCACAGTCACCAGATCTAAATATTATTGAGCCACTTTGGGGTGTTTTGGAGGAGCGAGTCAGGAAACGTTTTCCTCCACCAGTATCACGTAGTGACCTCGCCACTATCCTGCAAGAAGAATGGCTTAAAATCCCTCTGACCACTGTGCAGGACTTGTATATGTCATTCCCAAGACGAATTGACGCTGTATTGGCTGCAAAAAGAGGCCCTACACCATACTAATAAATTATTGTGGTCTAAAACCAGGTGTTTCAGTTTCATTGTCCAACCTCTGTAATTCTGCATTGCATCATGAACTGTTTGAAATACCAGAACATTTTAAATAATAATAATAATATGAGGACATTGTATATAAAGATCTGGTGGCCTCTGCCTTAAAACTGAAAAATTGGTCATTGTTGGGCCTTTCAGCAGCACAATGATCCAAAGCATCTCACCAAATCAACAGAGAAAAGGTTTACCAAACACGATGGCAATCCCCATCCACAGACCAAAAATCCCATAGAAAACCTGTGGTGACCCACGACTCTGCAAAGATGAATGGCGCTGATCCATTTCTCTGTCTGCTGCAAACCTGCAGAAATGTTTTAGTAGAAGAATAAGTGCTCTACTGTAAATAAAATTCTTTTATTTAGTTAAACGCATTTTTTAAACATGTTTTTTTTCGCCATGCACTCAAATTAAACATTGGGTTTTCTTTACCAGGGGTGCCAATAATGTGTGTGTGGTGGGGGGGGGGGGTGCTCTGTAAGTGTTAGTCATGTACTTCTTGCTTTTATTGATGAGCCATTAGCGTCATCTCGTTCTCTGGTCCATTTTGTGAGAAGCAGGGGAGGACTCATTGCTTCTCAGCCTGAGCCTAGTAGTTGACTTAATGATTTAGGAACAATCAAACATTGTTATGCTGCGGCCATGAAACTCGCTGCCTGCTGTTCTCAAAATGTCAAGGAGATTACTCAGCCTTCTCTCTACGAAAAACAGCTAGAAATTCAAGGATTCATAACTAAGTTTGGAAATTCTTCTGGTGGTTCGGCTTTGGATTTAATGGAAGCTTTAGAAATACGAATAGCTTTTAAATAGCCTCATGAGGCTTTAAACTAGAAAAACAAAAACTGTCATTAATTATTAATAATTATCCTTTTGTCTTGAAATGGGGTGGATGACAAAGTTGATTTCCTTTATTGCTTCATTTTAAAGTAAATTGACTGTTCCACTTCAAGAAAAGCTCCATCCATCCAACTTCAGAGTGGATGGATGGAGCAAACTTGCTGGCTTGTTGCTCAGTGAAATTTCTTTTTTATATGAAGTTAAACATTTTCAGTTATGGTAAAGATGTGTAGGAAAAAGACCTCAGATGCTGACAGAAGACATTCAGCACAAGTCCTGAGACACAGGATTAGCTTAATATTTGGCAAGGATCAGCTCGTAAAAAATGGGATCGTCTCTGTTCATTTCCGGTGCTTTACTAAAGCCATTTAGACTCCCACCTCTGTGACTGATGGAGGGCTGTGAGCAGAATACTGAGCTGCTGGCAGACCTTTGTTTGCTCTGTGACCTTCACCGAAAACACAAGAAATGTGAGCGAGCCTCCAATTCGAACGGGTCGTATTGATCACTTTCTGCAGAGCAAACTGAGATGCAATTTATGCCTGGCAGGTGGTGAGGAGGGGGCTTTTGTTCCCTAATTGCAGCACGAAAGAGGATCTACCAGTCTGCTAAAAATGAAAGATCTGAAAGAATATGAGTCATTTATTCATTATTTTTTGTTAGAATCAAATTTCATAAAAACAACAAAACTAAATGTTTTAGTTTCATTCTTTGAAGCTTCAGGTCTCTTTGTGGCTTGAAGGCTGAAGGCAACTGAGTGAAACAGACATAAATAGTTAAAGATTGAGCTTAATTCTTTCAAAAAGAATGCTTCTTCTAAATCTGCTTTTATAAAAGTTGGATTATTTATCAATACTTGTTCCATCATACCAGTCCTGTTATTTAAAGTCCTTTTAATGGAACAGCAGAGAACGTGCAGAGAGAGTGGAGTATTCTGTTGCTGCATAGAGCATAGTGTAGCATCAAGCTCCTCCTTCGCATATCTCTTGCTGTGCAAGACCAAAGGGACTGAATACAAAAGATTTTTATTTGTAAAAGAGTTTGGAAACCATGCATCTTTTTCCATCTCTTTGAAAATTATATTCTACTTTGTGTTGGACTGTCACATAAAATCCCAATAGAATATACTGAAGTTTCTGGTTTTAATGTGACAAATTATGAAAAAGTTCAAGGTGTATGAATATTATGAATGGCATCTATTTGAATTGGCATTTTAATGGTCAGTACAAAGTCCCATATATAAAAAAAAATCTTTTTATTCAGTGAAAATGTCCTTACCTTCATATCACGGTCATGTTAATGGGTGAAAAAAACATTGTATTTCATGATTCAAGCCTTTTCAACTTAGTCAAACAGGCTTATTGTGACCTTCGGTCTTATTATGTATTCATCGAGATGTAATAAAACTTTCTATCAAATGTAATCTAGATGGCTAGACACCGCCACAAAAGGACATTTTAGGTCATTTTAGGTCTAGAATTAATGCATTTATTGACTCTAATTATTGCAAGACAGATAAACTGCATTTTTGCAGAAAAGCAATACAATCTAAGTTCTAATTTTAACCCTATGACTGAGAAGCACTCTTAAAAATGCATAAATCCTTAATACATAATAAACTCAGGATATGAAAAGACAAAACGAAAAAAAAATAATATAATCCTACAGCCAATGTTTTATCAAGTTCGTACTCATACTCGTACTCGTCGTCTTCCGCTTTATCCGGGACCGGGTCGCGTGGGCAGCAGACTCAGCAGAGACACACAGAGGTCCCTCTCCCCAGACACCTCCTCCACCTCCTCCGGGGGGGGCCAAGACGTTCCTAGGCCAGCCGAGAGACATAGTCCCTCCAGCGTGTCCTGGGTCGTCCCCTGGGCCTCCTTATCAAGTTATAAGTTTCAAATAAAACTATTTTCTGCTGCTTCGCTGCAACAACAGGATAGCATTTACTTCAGTTGTATGTTTCTGCTTGTTTTGCATGTTGACCATGAACCACCATCCTACCCTAGAGTCAGCTGTGAGGCCATGTGTGCTACAGCTGATGTTTGACCCAAACTGAGTCATCAACAGGGCAATGATCTGAAACACAGCAGGAAATCTACCACAAAATGGTCGAAATAGAAAAAAAATGAAGCTGTTGCGATGGCCCAGTCAAAGTCCAGACCTCAACCTGATTTAAAAGCGATGGTGGGACAAGTACTAAGCTGATACAAAGCTCTGCAAACCTCAATTAACTGAACTACAGTAAACGTATATCTTGTTTTCTTGCTTTAAAAGTGTGCTTAACCTTTGTTCTACTTTTTTACCTTTCTTCAAAGTTATTAATGAGTTTACTTAGAGAAGTGCTCTCAAGATTAAGTTTAGCATAAGAAAGTAAACTGCAGGAAACATTTTATACCAAAGACTTCACAGTTTCCAAGTAGCTCGACATTGATGAAAGTGGTTTTGTATCTTTTTCAGCTTTGTAATTTGTTGCCATTCTTTTCCAAGATATATGGTGAAAGTTGCTCCTGCTGCACACGACGAGGCAGTCAACTGGGACGAGGCAAAATCAGGTCGTCTCTGTCTGCAATAAGGAATCGGCGAAAGTGTGCTCGCCCTGGAAGGGAAATGCTATTAATATACCGCATATCTCCCAAAGTCACCAACATATGGAAAGTGGACTGGGTGTTTGCATTAGGCTGACATTGACACAGTTAAAGTGCCCTTTTATTTCCTTTAAGAAAATGCAGTGCCTGTCACAGTGGCTTTGGAAATTCGGGTGTTATTTTCCCTCACATCACGCTTAATAAATGGGACTAGAGGATGAGTCCAAAGCAGATGATACTGAAAACCCAATTCCACTGAAACAGTGGTTGTCTTTAGGATTTCTTTCTCATTATGCATCCTAACCTCTGAGTCAAGTTAGAACATAAAGTAGTGGAATCATTACAGGTTTGACAATGATTCATATTTATGCGATTTCCTTTCAGAGCTCTGGCGGACATACTGAGGCAACAAGGACCGGTTTCCGCATCGCAGTTTGAACATGAAAACATGGCAGCCATTGATGGTTCTCCCAAAGATGAGACACCAGTCAGAACCTCGAAGAATCACTACACACCTGTTCATGCAAAGACATCGAACCACGGTAGGCGACTCTCTGATTCTATACAGATTAATGACTCCAAATGTGAGAATGTTCTTGATTTTTAAGGCTAAGCAACCAGCTCATGTCTAGATAAATGAGGCTGACATATAAAATCCTGCTTGATACTGTTCTGCTGCTGCAAGCCTTTACGTTTTGATTTGCTGCCTCTGTTTCCACTTAAATAGATGCATTTTTCTCAGTCTTTCTTATGGGGATAGTATAAATAGTATAGAGAAATAGTATAGAAATAGTATAGAGTTCTCCATTTCAGTCCCATAAGTCTACTTAGCATTGGTTTAAAATTGATACACCAGCTTTTACCTTGAATGACCAACAGAAGCTTTTAGTCCGGAGATAATTCAGCCTTTTACCCTACTTTGCTCCGGTGGGTCTGTAGATCCCTGCTCCAGGGATCAGCTCACTTTCTAACTGACCCAGTATGGTGTCCCAGATTCATCGTCATTGTTCTCTTCATCAGCAGCTCCTTCCAGCATTGATTTGAGGAGTTGATGCAATACAGCCTCTGATCTTTCTGATATGTTTCTGCAGCAAAATGAATTATTTTACTGGTGTTAATAGTTAAACTAAACTAAACTGGTTCAACTGGATGAAAAACAATGGTGCATCTCATTTATAGGTATCCGTCAGCACACTTAATGTCCCAACCATACATAAGACAAGAAAAGAAACCAATAGAGCATAAAGCATAATCATCAAAATGGCAAAAACATAATAACCCAGTATTAGAGTGGGGCAATGGGCTCGTTCCAATCCCAGGATTTAAGGGAATATGCCCGTCTGATGTGATATCGTTGGTGTCTTCAGGCAATGACATTCAGCATGCACCGGAGCAGTACTGAGCCAAGTGTGAAGTGGCCGGGATGAGCGTTAGCTACTCTAAGTCTGACACCAGCTCTGAACTGGAAAAAGATAGATTGTTCACTTCAGGTTGGGGGTCATTCTCTGCCTCAGGTGAAGGTGTTCTGGTATCTTGTTCACAAGTGAAGGTAGGGTGGAGCAGGAGATTGGAGACTCATGTTTTGTGATGCTGGTGCTACTCCAGTCTGTTGTGGTAAAGAAAGAGCTGAATCAAAAATTTTCGCTCTCAGTTTACTGTCTACGTTCTCATCCTTACCAGTGGTCCTGAGATAGAGACCATGACTTGAAAGAACCAGATCCAACATGAGCCTCACGAGCTCCCAATCTTCTCTTCTTCCTCCCAACTCTTCCTTCAACCTCCCTTTACAGAAGTACTCTAAGCTGACATATATTAGCAGATAAGCAAGCGGACTTCCTATCCGTTTCTCCCTATCACGTTTCCTATCAGTTCCACCATCTTCTCAGATACATGTTGCAGAAGGCTCCTCTAGCCCTCGAATGATCCACAACTCGCCCACATGGATGGCTTCTCGCGTCCGTAGACTCCCTCGTTGGCCTCAACTGCCGCCAGGAAGGGATCGAAGACCTTGGACCGGGGGAGCCTCAGCGCAGCCGACAGAGGGCTGACCTCTGACTCTGCGCCTCCTCTCCACAGCGTAGTTTTCTTTATTTTTTGGGAATATTGAGCATCAACATATAAACCTATAGCAGGGAAGCTTATAGGGATTGCTTCTTTTAAATTTACACATTTGGAATTCATAACACTGAGCTTTGAACAGCAATGTCCGGAATTCAATAATGCTTTGACTGACTGTCATCACATCCTAATTCTTCCTAATCCAATATTAACATTAATTTGAAGTCAAAATAGAGATCAAGCGAGAAACAAAAATTATTGAAAGAATCATACAAGAGGTGGTCCGTGACCCAACTTAAACCTGATTAACGAAAACCAAAGCAATGTTCCTGAAGTTTATTAAATGAAGATATTGGCCAAAGTTCCTAAAAAATAAATACCCCTTAATTTAATAAATTAGCTTCCTAATAAGGGCAGGCTGGGAATACCAGAAAATGAGTGTGCTCTTTTTGCTGCAGCACCATGCCTTCTATGTTTTCTGATTATAGCACGTTAGGGTACAAACATCAATTACAGACCAAGTTTGACAACATTAGTCCTTAAAGAACAGCTAATTCAGCAGGAAGCCAGAAAAACATAAATATAAAATACTTAATATTGATAGGGTCATGGGAAAAAGACTTAAGAAGATTTTAAAATGTTAATGTTATTGTTTAAAAAACAGCAGGACGTCACACTGAAGTGATGAGTGTCTTTGAATCTGGGGTGTTAATGGTGAGACATGACTCAAATCACACATTTGGACAAGAATCTTATCAACAAAGTGAAGAAATATTCACTTTATCACAGATTATTGCCTTTCCCTGAAACACTCCAGCTACTGTAAATTGATTTTTCAGAGGAAGTTGGATTGAAACATAAAATATAAATATTTAGAGTGGTTTAAGTTGTTGGTTTAACTTAAACAGACTACCAAAAACATCAGAATAAAAGCACATTTATAGTATTTGAATGTGTAAAAATACTGAAGGACATAATATAGATTCAACAACTATTGGTAAATTTAACAAGTATATGGAAACACGTTTCTGGGTGTAATAACAGACCACAAAATCTGCTAAAACCCTCAAATAAAGTAAAGTAAAAATAAAAATAGAAAAAAGTTGTGCAGTTTTAGGGGATTCCACACATTTGCTGGATTAGAGATCAATGAATATGTCTTATAATTTATTTGTACTACCGGATCTTACTTACTGTGCGAAAGTCTAAGATAACATCACCTCAACAAACATTAAATTATTATTCATATTTTAAAAAGGAGCGACCAGGATAGTAAATCACGTGAGAAAGAGGGAACTCACAAACACTGAGACGGGTCAACTGGATCAAATCTTAAATTATGTTCAGGCAAGAAACAGTTCACATCCAGGCAATATTCAAAAATTATTTAGTGACAGAAATGTGGGTTAAAATTTAAGAGGCTAGTGGATTTAAATAAAATATGAACTAGCCTGTGTGATGCTTGAATCAAAGCCAAAATAAACACATAAAAAAGATATTTAGGGCAAATATTTGTAGTGCAAAAACAAAAACCAAAGAGCAAAGTGTACCGGAGTCAAATTCCTTGTTTGTATGTACAATCTTGGCAATAAAGCTGATTCTGATTCTAAATCTGATTCTGATTCTGAAATATACAGCAGAGGATGGGTGGCAGTGAAGTTTCATCCTTGTACCTTTCTGTCATGTGGGATTTAAATTGTGTAATATTGAAATTGGAAACTTGGGAGGGCAGTGTTCATGTTTTATTTGGGATGTAAATGATTTAGGGAAGTGACATAATTAAAAGGGGGTGAGCAATAATATGTTTTTAATTCGACCTACTCCGTTAATTCGACCTACGTCTTTTATTACGGTTTGCTTTTGCTTTATTTTTGGCCTTTGACTTAATTTCTTTGAAACAAATTAATAAACTAAATAGGAGTTTTACACCTATGTTTTTACAATATTTCTACATTTCTACACCTCCAGAAACTACATTGATGTATTTATCTTCTCCAATCACGTTATGAGCTTCTCCTTAAGTAATAATTAACCTTTAAGTAACTGTATTTTAACACAAGAAGGACAATTTTAAAGTAAAAGTCAAGCAGAAAAGATCAAGATACTCAACTGGTGACAGGTAGCCCTCATGCTGTACCTATTTAAATCACATTTTGTGTTCTACCTGATGCTAATGAAACCCGTCTTCTGCTTCGGATAGGATGGCGATGCCTCTTAACGTTCCCAGAGTGAACACAATCGCGTCAATTTCCCAGAGTCCTTGTCTGTTCTCTCAGTTTGTCTCCTGCAATCTCTATTTTGCTGTGAAATAAGGTGATAAATGTCTTCCACACATTGCCGAGAGTGAATGAAATCTTCCCTGCAGGACTTTCACGGCAGCTGAGCTCATATTGGTTTCTATGGTGCAACACTGGGATCAAGTGTTCAAACAATAAGATCACAATGAGTCATTTTCCCTGTTAAACTGGAATTGGAGACTTTTCGTTTCTGTGTTGTCTCTGAAAGCTTCTATTA